>WAAG01090019.1:23145-39386 GCA_013390105.1 Tichodroma muraria
GGGGGCGGCGGCCTCAGCCGCTTCCCTGCGCCGGTGGCCGGGCCCTGAGGGCCCCGCCTGGAGGGGGTGGCGGCGCCGCTGCCCGGCACCCCGCCCGTGCCCCTTCAACGCTGCTCGCCTCGAGTTTTCCCCGGCAGAAGAGGACCTGGGGGCGCAGGTCGACAGAGGCTGGACAGGAGCCAGCGTGTGCCCAGGTGGCCAGGAAGGCCGATGGCATCCTGGCCTGTATCGGCGCTAGTGTGGCCAGCAGGACCAGGGCAGTTATCCCTTGTACTGGGCACTGGTGAGCCACACCTCTGGTCCTGTGTCCACTTGTGCGCCTCTCACTGAAAGACCTTGAGGTGCTGGAGCGGGTCCAGAGAGGAGCAACAGAGCTGGTGATGGGCCTGGAGCACGAGTCCTGTGAAGGGAGACTGAGGGAACTTGGGTGTGCTTAGCCTTGAGAAAAAGAGGCTAATGGGGGACCTCGTCGCTCTCTACAACCACCTGACATGAAGTTGTACCCAGGTGGGGGTTGGTCTCTTCTCCCAGGCAGCCAGCAACAGGACAAGAGGACATAGCCTCAAGATGTCCAGGGGATGTTCAGGTTGGACATAACAAAGGATTTCTTCATGCAAGGGGTGGGTATCCCTTTTGAATCGGCTGCCCAGGGAGGTGGTAGAGTCACCAACTCTGTAAGTGTTCAAGAAACAGCTAGACATGGCATTTAGTGCCATGGTCTAGCTGACGTGGTGGTGTTTGGTCAAGGGTTGGATTCAATGGTCTCAGAGACTTTTTCCAACCTAACTGATTCTGTGATTCTATAAACCTCTTTTGTCCGTCCCTCCCGTAGGCATTTTTCTCACATGCAGCTCTTGGACACTGCTTTGTTCCTGACTGCAATTATTTTTGTTCTCATTTGTCCTCAGAAGATGATCTTTTTTAAGTACTACTGATCAAATCAATCTGCCAGGTGTTCACTTTGCCTGGCTGCTGTTTTAACACTGATTAGACACCAGAGGCCAAGAATGCTTTAATGGCCTGGAGATGTCCATTATAAAGAGTGACCATGGTAAATAAGGATTATTTGGAAGAGAGTAATAATTAACTCTGGTGTCTTGGGAGCAAGAAAGAGCAGGGGAAAATAGATGTGTGGTGATCATCCATGCTTTTCAGGTTAGATCTCTTAATCAGGCAAGATTAATATGGAGCACATAATAGGAATCTTTGTGTATGGGACACAGTCCAGCTTGTTTAGAGGAACAGGAAATAAATTTGCTCCTTTTTGCCCGAGCTGGATCTTACCCAACATTTTTAGGTCACAGATGGACTCAAGGCTATTTCTAGTGGCCTAAGGAAAAATAGCAAAGAATAATCTTGTACTACCAGATTACAAACATAACTACATTCCATAGTACAATGTTATCCTTAAATTCTCATGTGAATAATCCTCTAAAGAGAGATCCTATTGCTAAAATGGCTTCTTGACTGATAAAGAATTTCATACTTTTATCTGCAATCTCCTCTGTTCTCCAATTCCAGCATAAAATATGTGGCCGTGCTATACAAATTTACTAAATGAATGCATAAATGCTTTATTTTTCCTGTGCTGTCTTCTTGACTGCACATGCCCTAATAGCTCATGGGTGTGTGTCCCTGTCAGTACAAAATAAGTCTCAGTAATTAGTGAGAAGAGCGAGCTCCTGCTTTCTGCAGTGCAGAAGAGCCACTGTGGCTGGGCTGTAGCTTTGCTGCTCCAACCCCTTGCAAGGTTTTTTCTCTGGGCCTTTCTTTCTGTTTTTGTTGTCGCTGTTGATTCTTCTGACTTCCCAAGAAGAAACATGAAACAGATGATATTTTATATGCACTGTGTTTAGGTCAGCGTTGTTTTAAGTGCAGCATCAAAATAAGTTTGGGTAGTTTCAGCAGAATAAAACTCACTTGTATGCTGTGTCCTTAGACACTTTAATTAAGAAAAGAATTCTTCCAGTGATTATGTATAACCAGCTTACTATTAGGAGTGTGCAAATCTCTTTGGAGCATTTCTTAATTGAAGAGTTAAGAATCAAAGAAATTTTTGATCAATTGGTTGTCTTTTTGCATGTTTTTGCTCTTCATCCTCCAAGTAGATTACTTTTAAGTACGGAGGATTCAATGGCTAAGGTGTTAGCATGGTGTTGGACTAGCATCCAGATCCCCTCCCTTGAATAAGCTCCGTATAATTCTTCCCGTGGCACCATTGCCATGAAGATAAATGCATTAAGGATTGTAAAACCACATCAGCAAGAACCAAATAAGTATTGGAGACAAAAATAAGAAAAGTAACAATGTATTTCTGACTGCACCTATATTTAAACTCCGAGAGCATCTGGTTTCCAGTCATCGCACCAATAGTGGTACTTTTCTTGTAACTGGTGTTTTTTCAGAATGCTTTACAATCGCATTATGAAACCTAAGCACATTTGAGAAGCTGCGCCTTCTGCTATTATTTCAGCTTGCATTGCTTTTGATGTGTGTAAAAATTCCCTGACTGATTTTAATATGAGGTAACAGATGTGTTAATATGAAATTCTAGTTGGAGTGTTCCTGCGTGTGTATTGTTTTGCCTTTATCGCTCTCCATAACTCTTATTAAATACTTTTACTTAGATGCCACTGGAATAACACTTTGGGCACAAACCCATGAAGTCGGTCAGTGTTGGTAGCTGTACCCTACAACTCTAAAGGAGCAGACACAAGAGCTGGTATTTTACAGGGAGAAAAAGAGATTGCCATCGCACACCACTGCGAAGTGAAGTCCCACTGCTCATTTTATTCACGCATCCTCCCTCCCCCTCTCACTTACTCCATTTACCTTGAGGGGGTTTTTAATTTCCCCCAGGGTGGAACACTCCCACTCCCAGGGACACTTCTAGCAGAGCTGGCAGCATGGGGGAGCTCCAAGGTCTGTCACAGATAACAGGAATTAGATATACCTTGAAAGAGACATTTGTAAACGTGATCCGCTAAGTTCCTCGTGTTGCTTTAAGTCAGGATTGCGGCGGGCACGTTCGTGGTTAGTGCAAGCGCTGTGCTGTTCTTGGTGACCTTGGAGGCGGCCGTGCCTTTGCTATGTGATACTGTATTTCAGGCACAGCCTAGGGAAGTTTTGAGTCGGTTGCCTTGGATAATCAGCTCAATAAAACAATGCAACTTGCTGATGAGGAAGCCGGGACCAGGCATTGCTGATGTCTGTGCTTCAGAGGCAACTTGAGCTATATTGCCAGGATTTATAACTACAAGGTCCCATTGAAGTTCTCAGGAGGGTAATTCACGTAATGTGCCTTTTTTGCTTCGCAGCACAGCAATGGCTTGATTCACTGCCTCATATTTATTCCACTGCAATTCTAGCAGAGTAGCAAATGGGATCTGTGACTTCGTCTGGTGCCTCTGTCAATGGCTTTTGTTTGTTTCTTTGCTTTTGCTGAGGGCAATTAATATTACTCTCAGCTCATTTGGGCAACCTACTGCTTGTCTCCCGCTCTCATACTCCGTCCTGCTGAGCTTTTTGTTTGCTTTATTTTTAATCCTGTCTCTGCTCTGTGTCTACCCGTTGCCCTCCTGGTTGCCAGTTGGGGTGCCGAGGTGTTTGGGAGGTGGCAGCAGGTGAAGTGATAGGGCAGGGACTGCTTGTCAGCTGGGCTCTGCGGCTTGTCTGCCACAGCCCTCGGCATACAACATGGAACAGAGCTGCTAGCGGGCCGGGAAGGGAATACCCGCTGAAGCACATCAGCCAGCTATCACCTTGTGACAATTGATAGGGGAACACGAGACAGATATCCTGCTCTGAAAGGTTACTCAAACAAAAATCCCCTTGTTCCCGTTTCCCCATTGACACAATCTGAGAAAGGAGAGACACAGCAGAGTGTCTCCCTCACAGTTGAGAGAGTCTTTTCAGGAAGGGTCTGTGAGCTCTGTGTTTGGGAAACATTGAGCTGTCTTTTTTTTTACCCTCTTCACAAAGGCCTAACTATCTCTTGGATAATGTTGTACGGCATCTGCATTTCTTCTTGCTGTGATGCTTAGCCAGGGGATTTGGATTAAAATTAATTTAGTTATAGTCCTGCTGCACTTTCTGAGCATAGGAGTCATAATTAGCTTGATGTCCTGTTACTTGTATAATGCTACCCAGGCTGGTTCAGTGGATATGCAGTGGATGGAATTTCTTCAGTGCGGAATGATTTTGTACACACAGTCAGAGTGGTGGAATTTGCTTGCTTGGACAAATCTGTTAAAAAAGATGAAACGCTGCTGTTTCCTGAGAAGAACGTTAACAAAAGTTCATCACTGACATGGGCAGGATTCTGTGTCTGTCTGCATAGAAAGGCTCCCTCTCCCACCTCACTAGGAGATAATAAGAAAAACATTTCATTCTCACCCAAAGAAGGGAATGTTTTGCATTTTAGCAAACCAAAACAAAGTCGGCTCTGTTTTTCTTTGACCTGTGGTGGAAATCTTTTTAAGCAAGAGTTCTATTCCATTTAACAGTATGAGAAATCTGTCCTGGCAGACAGAGGAATGGGTAGCAGTAATTGTAGTGGTGAGATTTAAATGCAAGGGTCAAATTGTGAGAATAAAAATTGTGACATAGAATTCTCTTCTTTAGTTTGCCTGTCCTTTGCCATTTTACCTAAGATGCCTTTTAACCACAGGGTTAGTTCACTTGCCTTGCTTTAGAATTCCACATTTACTTTAATATATACTAACTAATCTTGCAGGCATCCCACCTCCTTTCACAATAAGGCACAAAAGCTGTTCACATTCTTGAGAAAAGCATTTTATGCAGTGTTTCATCAGGAATTGCTCATTCAACTTTGTAAGTCAACCATCAAGGCCCTGTTTAGTGACCCTCCTTCAGATAAGGGGAATAAATGCAGCTCCTTCTGTCCTCTGTGTTTTGCTTTAAATGCCAGCCAGAAAGAAACATACTGGTGTCCTCCCACCCAAAAGGTTTTGAAAGTGAATCCAGCCTTTGTTAGCTTGAGAAATCATGGAAGGCGGTTGGAATTTAGATATTCTGGCACTGGCTGTCACTAAGCCACCAGCCTGACCCAGTGAATAAAACCTGAAAAATTTGTTCAGTTAAAAAAAAGAAAAGTGTGTGTGGGTGGGGGGGGGGGTGGGGTGGGTGGGTATAAATACCACTATAATTTTCATTTGTTATGGGAAACAAGCAGTCACCTTCTCAGGGGAGAATGGACATGGGAAAGGGAAACAGTGGAATGACTATTAAAACAGCATGAGGGGCACATCTTACTCTGGAGAAAAGAAAAAGAATGTAAAATTGAAAAGAAGTAAATTTATCTCTGTTCCAGCACTGGAAATCAGTGCCACAGAAATGATTTTCATCAATGGCGAGTTGAACACGAGTCAGCAGTGCCCTGGCAGCCAGGAGGGCTAACCATGTCCTGGGGGCATCAGGCCCAGCNAGTGACAGGACACCAGGGAATGATGTGAAACTATGTCAGAGGAAGTTTAGGTTGGATATTAGAAAAAGGTATTCACCCAGAGGGTGGTTTGGCACTGTAACAGGTTCCCCTGGGAAGGCTTCCCAAGGGAAGTGGTCCAGCACCAGCCTGACGGAGTTCAAGAAGCGTTTGGGCAGTGCTCTTGGGCACGTGGTGTGACCCTTGGGGTGTGCTATGCAGGGCCAGGAGCTGGAATCAATGATCCAAATCAGCATATTCTGTGATTCTGTGAAATGCTTTTCCAGGTCTGTGCAGCAGCTCCCCATGGAGATAGATGGCTGGTATAGAGCACTTGAGTCAGGGGGACTTCATGTTCTCAGCAGTGTTGGGAGGAATTTGTGGAGGACAGCACAAATGTGGCTGAGCTGTCACACACCCATTGCAGAGCTGAGGCAGAGTAGGAGCTCTGGGAGCCTTGATACATGCGCTGGTGCACATTTGGTGCACCATTGGTGAGAGGAAAGATGGCAGAAGCCCATGGCTTCAAAGGTGGGTTCAGGCCAGTGCCAGATTGGGTCTCCAGTGCCTGCTTGCCTAGGAACTAATGTTATTGGGAGGGGAAGAGGAATGTAAGGTATGCAGGGAAGACTGGAGAGGGAAAAGAATGTCAGCGTGCCTAGCTAGGCTATGCACTAGCCTGTTCCTTCCAGAGATACTGTCAAAGGGTTATTCATTTCCCAAACAAACAAATCAGTCTAACAGTCGTGCTCGCAGACTACACTCCCTTATTTTCCCCCTCCAGCACAGAATATTTTTAATACATGGGTTAAAAAATACCATCTTGCTTCCAGACGTGTGGTGTGCATGCCATTCAACCTACTGATGCCAAAAGAGCTTTTCTTGTTTTTCCTGAGAAAAACTGAGAAATAGCACAACTATGGAGACTGCAAAGGACTTCTGTTCTCTCTGGTTCACAATTGTGTGGATGAAATATGATAAATGTAATATAGGGAGGTTGCTCAAGAGGAAATGTATGTTTAGATATCACAGCTTGTTTAAGATGAAAGGAATCCAGAATGGGGACCGGAGTTGCCTTAGACAAGAAATTTGGGCACAAAGCTTTGGCATGTTAACCTTTTCATGCAGTTGTAAGAAGTCATAGTGCTGGCATCCAAAAGCTCAGATCTTTACCTGAGCTTTCTACTTGAACTTTCCCCACATTGGGTGAAGCTCCAGAGCTGGGATTTTATTCACATGGCACATGTTACATTATTCCACTAGATATTAAAACTGTTAAAATGGGAATGAATTGGGTATTTATTTTCTCTTGAATGCATGCATCCAGCGTACCAGGTCTGTGGGAACAAAGTGCTGACTCAAATAGCACATAACACACCTGCAAAGAAGTTTCTAAATGGAAGCAGGAGCGTGAGTGTGGACAATTAAGTAGGAAACGGTGGTCAGGAATAAAAAGGTTCACTTTCCTGTGACACCCTGGAAAGATAAGGTTTTGTAGACTAGGATCAGCAAGCTTTTTCGCAGGGCATATGACCTCTCTCACTTCCTCACATTACACACAGAGCTCTCCAGAGCTCTCATGCAGCAACTCTCCAGATCCCCAGAAGCTTTCTCTTGAATAAGGTAGCGCAGTGGTCTGCTCTTTTCAGTCTGTGGTGCCTTGCTCCTGTTTGCTTTTCCTGCCTACCTCTCCTTCCCCTCCTTCTGCCTTCCCAGTCCTGCAGCTGGCAGGGTGGAGAGGCCCAATTCCAGGCACATACGCTAGCACTTTGCTCTGATCTTGTGTGAAAGGAGCTTGTACAGACACATGAAGGTGCAAAAATGGTGTATGAAGAGGGGTGTGTGTTGAACTCCTCACATATATATTAGATAGATTTAAAATAGTGCATAAAAACTCTTAAAATCACATGAATCCTCTGTACAGAGCATTTGTGTGTCTTAACCCCATTTTGGGAGTCAGGACCAAAGCCAACCTTGTCAAAATACTCTCCTTCCTCTGATTTGCAAACTGCACACTACTTTAACTTGGCAAAACATCAAAAATGACCCAGAAATACAATCTCTCCTGGCCATAACTTGTCCATCAGTTTTACACATCATTCAAGGAATTGTCCTGTGACTGGACTAGCCAGCTGTATCCATTTTGATTGCAAAGCTTATTGTATTTGTTCTCTCTGTTTTTAAGAACCTCTTGTTGCAAATCTCCCACACTTCTTTTACCAAAAAATATTTGCTGTTGCTGTATTTTATATATTCATGTTTTCTCTTTCCCCATCTCTCATCAGCAACTCTTTCAAACCAAAAGCATTTCTCTCTGGTAAGGCCATCAGCTCAGTGGTTGTTCACTAGCCAGCAGGCAGTATTTTCCAGTAGGAGGAGAAGCAAAAATAAAACTTTAATAAAATGCAAGTTTGGGATTAAAAAAAATACAAAGGAAAAAGTTCTGTTTTGCCTTTACTGCCAAGCTTCCCATGAAGTCTCAGCCTAGATGTGTTTTGAAACTTGAGGAATTTCAAAGAAATTTCCTTAGTTTGGAGTTTTTTGGAGGGAGGATATAAGATAGGAAAGCAATTATCTTTTCTCTCTTTTGCTTCAAACAGATCTGTGGAGATCAGTTAATATCCATAACAACAGAGAACAGCATATGAAATGTCTCACACTGTCTGACTTATTTTTCTCTTCTTTGGATGTTGGTATTTAAGCTCTCATCTCATACTCAGCGTAAATTTGCATCTCCAGAGAACTGCCAAAAATGGTTTTCTTTGCTGCCATCTAAATCTGTTTATGGTCTACTCTCCCAAAATCATTCTTTAAAGGAAAATGACAGACTTTCAAACCCCTCCTCCTCTTCTGTTATTTTTAACAAGCATTTCAGTGTGGTGTCATTTAGAGAAAAGATCATTGCATTGCTGTGTGTTGCAGGACTCTCAGGAAACAATGCTAGAAGAGGAGGAACGTGGGAACTCTGTTCCCTCTCTTTTCCATTTGCAGACTCTGAATACTTCCAACAACAGGGTAGCCAAAGATGGGGTGAAAAGGACAGAGCGTGCTCCCGTTGGCAAAGCTTCTCTCATCTTCACTGGGTCAAAGATTTGGCCATGCAGTGCAGCTTCCCAAGCCTTGGACTGAGGGCTTCACTGGCTCCTTGCAGCAGGCTGGCTCTGCTGAGGGAGACAGCACTTGCGGATAACTCAGCCCTCACAAGTACCCACCACAGTTACTCTTCTGCTTCCTTCAGTCTGGATATTTGCACAGGTGATGGAAGCACCAGTTTTAGGATCATATGAAATGGACGACTCTGCACAACTCTTGCTGGCCTCACCTTCAGCACCTCTGTTTTTGTCTTTGCCCTTTCCCTTACATCCCAGCTGACTCATGGTGTCTGCTTCTATGTCTGATGAGGGCTTGAGTCACAAGGAGCAATGCGAAGATTTAACACTTCACATCCTCTGAGTTCAGCCCTGTCTGGGAGCTGTAACGATCTGTCTCCACGTGTCCTTACAGCTTCTGAGGAGGGGCTTGGCTCTTTTGTTGTGTCATAATGCTGTGGAGTACATTTGTCTGGAAGCCAGGAGTCGGTACTGGAGAGAGACCAGACTCTCCTTTATCTGCAAGTTCTGAGATAGAGGGTGTTGGCTCTGGCTCTCTAGACAGTAAGAGTGCTCTGCAAAAGGACCTTGGTCATGCTTTCCCTGTCACTGTAGCACTGCAACGAGCACAGCTGCTGTGGGATGGCTCCACAGTAGCTATTCCAGAAGTTGTTGCCTCCAGTGAAAGACCATGGTGTGGCTGAGCATTTGCCCCAAAAGAAGACCACGGAGCACACATGTAGGCAATCCCCTCTCCTCAGAACATAAGCAGTGGTCTGACGTGACTGTCTGGTGGAGTAAATGTTGGTGCAGAATTGAAAGTCAAAGGTGTGCTGGGAAAGCAGCTTTTGGGGGTATATGTGTAGATAGGGCCACAAGGTTTAGACTGAAGCTGGTGGCACAGGCTCCTTAGACTCTTATTATAATTTCATTTTCCTTATTTCTTAGAGATGGATATCCTGGTGCAGAGATCAAAAGTGGGATAGCGTAAGAAATGCAAAGTCCCAAATGCTGACTCCTGACCTAAGCACATGGGTGAGGGAGAAGTCTGTTGGACCAAGATGCTTTTATAGGAGCTGTAACCACTCTAGAGAGTAATGGAGACATTTCCTTGAATTTGTGGAAAAAGGGAAGGAGGGCAAAAAAAGGAAGATGAATAGAGATATAGACTATTATTAATCAAAATAATAGGAGTGAAATAGTCAGGGGTGTCAGGGATACAAAGCACCCCGCACCTTATGTGGATCAGTACATATTATGGCCTTTTCTGTCTTTTGATAAATCTGTTCCACTTCTTACTTTGATATTTAAAATATTCTACACTTGATAAATAGCAAAAAATATGGTCCTTAAGGACCGAGCCTGGTAGCAGCCAAGATAACTTTATGAAGAGAGACAAACTTGTGTTAAATTAAAAAAAAAAACCACATATAACACTAGAAAGTTATGTAAGATTCTATTTTAAAATCATCTGGTCCTAATTTACTAAATTTACTGCCTCAGAGCTAATGCCAAACTGCTACATTTGATTTATAGAAATACTTTAGCACATTTTTCCATCAGACTATTGTAGAATATATTTACTGCCTTTTTATTACAGTTAAAAATGCAGACTTTTTAAAGGAAAGGAACATTTTTGAAGAGCCTATTGATAGTTTCTCACAGGATGCCAGGAGACATGCAGATAGTAAACAATGCTGTGTGCTTAGGAACATTCCACTCGATTTTCAACTCCTTCACCATTTTTTTTTCTTTGTAATTGAACAGAGTGATCCATCTGGTAAATGGATGTTTGAAAATGTCCAGTTTGTGCCAAACCACTTTTCTTAAGCACAGACTACATTTTTTTCAGGCAAATATTTAAACAGCAGCCACACTGTGATGCATTGCTAGCCATTAAAAAAACACACACAAAACCCAGACAGTGGGCAGGGGGAGTCAGGGTGGAAGAAAGCTTAACAAATATTCCATTAAAAATCTATCTAAAAATATCGTGCTAAACAACCCTCCTTCTTCCCCTTTCTCTTCCTGACAAGGGTTTCCAAATGGGAAATGACTGCTAGGGAGTAGAACCTACACTCTCTGATCAGCAGACAACTGAGCACATGCTTAATTTTACACACATGCTCAAGTCCTTCTTTATTAATTTGCGTGTCTGTGCTTCACAGAACTGGGTCCTTGATAAGTCTCTGTCTGCTTGTACAACAAAATTCTCTTCCAGAAGAGTTAGTTTTTCAATGTTTTTGAGAAATCGCTGTGCTTTTTTTCTCTACTGTGTCCATCTCCCACTGAACTTATCCACAAAGTTTGATCCATGTGCAATGAGTTCTCAAATACATGGATATTGGATAGAGTTCTGGTTCAGGTCCTTCCCTGATTTTTATTCATCTCTGCGTACTGATCATCTGAACTCAGAAGTGCTAAAATGCCACAAGCAGAGGGAGTTTTTCTAGTACTTCCAGCTTGAGCGGAAGTAGTTGGTACAAGATGCGTCCTCTTTTTCTGTGGTAAATTCAGACTTATTCAGATCTAATCTAGCAGTCATACCTATAGCTCTTTTCAAAAATCCCCAAGCAGTTACCCAGAACTGGCACTGCCTGCTTTCATTTTGATATCTGTTTCCTCATCCACCTCTACAAATGCTCTCTGTTCAGTAGGAGATTCAAATTCAGGTTCTCCTGAAGTCACACAGTCAACTAAACGTCTTCAAGGACTTCTAATTTTGGCCCTGTTTTGAGTCCATAAACTCCCTCCCATTTTAAAGCTCAAATCACGGTAATTTTGCAACTGACAAGATTGATGTTTTTTCCTTGATGCAGCAAGACATTGAACTCCTAATGCCTGCTCCAAAAAAAGTGTCAAGGCTTTTAAAGTGTCCGGTTTCAGTAACAGTACTTCCAGATGGGCTGGGTTTGCACAGTTGAAGAGGCTGTTACTCCAGTAAAAGAATGAGGGTGTAATCCTGGTCCTATCAAAGGTGACCCAAGTGTGGCTGTGACACCACTGTATCATCAGTTTAGTCTCAAGGTAGAGAAGACTTCATCAGTTATTGCATTTTTACAGTGCCAAGACAACATTGATGTCTATTTTGTATCCAGTCAATGCTTTACCACTCTGTAACATCCCAAGATTTTGGGGCGTTGCACTTTTGTGAAATAGGTTACTGAGCTGTCCTGGGGTTTGTGGTTGTTGCTGTGGTGGTTGCTATGGCTGTTGTTGAAGCGCAGGCAGAAAAGGGGCACTGCGTTACCCAACATGAAAGGCTCCTGGTTGAGAAAATGTCCCTGCAGCTACTCAGTGCAAACCCGCCAGTTCCTCCTCAGTTTGTCAGTTTCCCTTGGGGAAGCCAGTACTATCTGGAACATCATTTCCAGNGTGATACAGATGCAGGAGAGCCTCTCATGAAGAAATGGTCTGACATAAAAGGGAAGGGGGGTAAAAAGGTTGCAGCTAGGAAAAGAAATGATTCAGCACTACTTTTTGCGGGCTGGCATTTGTGTCTGCAGGTCAAAGTCAGTATAAATTTTTAAATGTTCCTCTGTGTTCTGCTCTGGAAAGGAGGTAACAGCGCAAGACAAGCAAAGCGCTAAAGTCTAAATTTAATTTGACACACCATGAAAATGAGACAATTGTGTGCTGGCTGGTTGAGGTCCAGAGATGTCACCTCACATTACAATCATTTGTTGAGTGGTTGCCAACATTTGTCCATTTTCACAACCCTGTTCAATGTAGAAGATTTCTGGGGCTCCTCAGCAGTCTGAGGAAGAGTGGAGCTTTGTTTTTTGGGAGCTAATCCCCTTAAACCACTTCCTCTTCCCACTGGAGTGAGGTTTTCTTAATGCCTTTTTGTGTGTTTTGTTTTGTTTCAATGACCAGCGCTCTTGGGGCTGTTTCCAGGTCGCCCTGAAAGGTCAGGTCTGCTTTTTTCTTTGCTTTCCATTCATATGGTGAGTAGCAAGTGCTCCTCCTGCCCCTTTCCCTCAGGCTTTGAGGCTGCTCTGTCTGCTGATTTCAGTTCTCCTCTTTGAGTATGACAGTAGATGTTTTGTTATTTTTCTCTCCAGAAAAATTAGAACTCCATAAAACCTTGTGATTTTGTGTCACTTTTTGCTATTTATCACCACCCAAAAATCTGGGCGAGTAAAAAGTCTGTCTACATCTTTCAGCCTTTCCTTGCATGGTGGTACAATGAAAGACACCTGATGCAGAGAGGAATTTTTCCACCTGCAGCTCTGGACAGCTTTCTGCTCAGCTTTACAGTTTGTTGTTTTCTCTCACAGGGTTTGTTCTGCATTTCAGAACATGAAAACAAACATGTGTAACATGTTTGTATAGTTGTGGTTCTAGATTTCAGATGTATTGTCTGTAAGCGGGTGCCCCAGATAATCTAAACTATATCAGGCATGCCAGTTTTAAAGACATATGTGATATAACTGCTTGATGAAACTAGCCATCCATCCTAAAGATGGTGTCTGTGTTTGATTGCTTCAAGATCCTGGTGGTGTTGAGAACTCACGAGCTGCACTGAGGCTGCTCAATTTTATGAGTCATTACTGTTTCTTGACACCAGTCCAGTTGATAAAGCTTGTGTTCAAGTAGCTGACAGTTGCATTCGTATGTGTCTGATTTATTACATAGAGATGGGGCTTCTGTATTTTCACTGAATCTCCCCCACTATATCATTGCCTGTGTTGTAGTGCTACAAATAACACCAGGCTGGATTTCACTTGCTCTAGGGCCTGTGTTGTCCTTGTCCTCAAAAATCAAAGTGGTTTGGATGTTTGGTTCACTTTGGCATGTGAATATTGAGGGCTAGACTTTCAAGAGTAAATGTGGGCCCACCAGGAATGGAACTGGGTTACCTGGGCATGGAGTCTGTGGACATGCCTGTCTTGGGGTACTGCTGCTGACATACAGCTGCAGCTCCAGGAAGACAGCAATAGCCAGTATGTCCAATTGCATTATACCCATCCTTGCATGGATAGTTGAGAATGGGGGCCCCTGAACCTTTTGAATCCAACCCTTGAATGTTTATTGATCGTGGGATCGTGGCCAAGATACCTAAACATCCTGGTTTAGCAAAGCTGAGCTGGAGTTTGAGACCTGCTTCTCCCTCTCTTCAAATCATTTCTTCTGGCAAGAGCCAGACATGCAGAGGAGAAAACACATAAAATAATAATCATCACATCTTCAAAATATGTTTGAGTTGTTTCCAGGTAAAAATTTGGTCCAGGAATTCTGGGAGCAGGAAAGATTTGTTAGTTAGAGTAGCAATAGTAGAAAAATCGGAGTCAGTTTCCGGTCCCTATGGTTCAGCCAAGTGAAAATTCATCCATTGTGAAGTTGTCACAGCCCGCTTGCTTAGGCGACCACGACCTCTGCCACTTTGATCCTTTAAATACAAAGTGGCCTCTTCCCTGGTACAGCAAGGAACAGAAAATGATTCATTGCAGTCAAGCATCTCAGTGCTCGAAGTAGCCAGTAAGTTTTTCCCAGGGCTTTTGAAAAGCCTGTTCATTTGATGGAATGCACACAGAAGGCAAAGATACTGTAGAGAGAAATTACTCTCTCCAGGTTTCTGTTTCTACTGATTTGTGCAATATGTAAAAGACCCTTAAATCCATCACTGGTTAACTAACTCATGCATCAATATCCTGTTCTGTGCATCAGTAATCTATCTGCCTTGCTAGCTGCCATGACAAAATGTATCTTTCTGGTTTTTTAGGCTGAAATCACACCTCACACCGGGTGTTTCAAGGTCATATACTCAGTTCAGGATGTGGTTTTCAGCTTGCAATACAGAGCGGCAAGAGCAAAATGGGCTCAGAAAGTTTGCTGTATAGTGCCAGCTGTGACCCCTGCTTTGCCATTATTCTTCACAAAGAGATGAAACCCGCTGTTTTAGTTCTGAACTGCAGCTGGCATGCTGGGAAGGCTAGACTCAGTTTAACTTGCTCGCTGGGTACAGTAGGACAATACCTAGGTCAGGAGAACAAATGGAAATACGCAGCACGATGATTCTTGCCCAAATACTCAGTACAACAGGCCCTTACTTTTTGCTTTGGCTTCTGCTTAAATTGAAGATATCACCACAATAAATCTTGACTTTTTAGTCCTCCTAGGTGGGTACCTAACTAGAATTTGCATCCTGGCTTGACTCCATACCTAAAGCTATCCTATACAAGGAATCCTTATATGCCACCTTTTTGGTAGCCAAGCATCTGCCAAGTCCATCTTGGCATCTTAAACACCTGCCAGTGTTTAGGACTCAACCCTTTGGGTCTGGAATCTGCAAAGCACCTCACTGTGAGGAGCTTGTGGGAGCTACTTTCTGCAACTAGTTCTTATTCAGTTATGAGATGCTTAGCATGGACGAAATGTAGGTGGAGACGTCTACTCCTTAAACCAAATGATAGGGAAAAGCAAGTGCAGTGGCTGTCCTGAAGCTTCTTCTAAAAGGGCTAGTTTCTAGGAACACAGGGCTAGCTTAGCAGGGACTAGCTGTGCTGCTGAAGAAGCTATATTGATTTACTCAACCCAATCCTGCTGAATGTCATAACACAGGAAAGAAGACAATATTTCCTTTTTGCTGGCAGGCAGTCATCGTTCACCATCAGAGCAGTTATATCTTCAGGGAGGGATACAGTCTTTGCTGGGAGCTCATCAGTCTGTGGGTTTTTATACAGGAGGACCAAAGGTTTTCTGTCCTCCTTTGTGACAAATTTGCTATTAAATTGAGAAGAAAGAGGGTTTGCCATGTGAATGACGTTCTTCCACTCACTGGCAATCAGCAGAGGCCATTTGTGTTGCATGCTGAGGACAACCTGGTGTGACCAGATGTGCATGGCTGTGCAACATCCAGCCTCATCCTGTGGGCATTTGCCACACTTGCCTTTGGCCAGAGGACCAGGGCCTGCTAATTCTCCCTGATAAATCTGTATCGGCATCACATTTAACAAAACTGGAGCTGCGGAACGTACTCAGCACAGAGGTTTTTACTGCCAGCACTGGAACCAAGTCTCCATCTTTCTTCTTCTTTAGAGAACACAGGAAAAAAAACAACAAAAGCTTTATAATCTAAAATCCCTCAGAATCATGGTTTGAAACTGCTACCAAAGAAAAGTTTGAAGGAAATATTTTCCCACCAGTTACTAAACTGATCTTTAAGGAGAAGCTTTTGAGATTATTGCATAATTTGTGGTCTCTGACCTCACAATGAAAAAAAAGCAACCCTTCTCTAAAACCACCAATTAGCTACAAATCATGACTTCATTTCAAAGAAGAGCTATTAAAAGAACAACACCAATTCTGTGTATTGCATTCTAATAATCTTGCCGATTATATCATCTTCCCAATTATATCTATCTCATTTTTGCTGGGGTAGCTTCTCTTTTTCTCAAAAGAAAATATGTAGAGCATAATCATCATACATAGGGTGGTTTCTTTTACCCATAAATATGTTTTGAGTGTGAAACACAGGCTTCACAACCATTTACTTTTGGTCTTGATTTCATCTGGGATTTTAATGAGTTGCACAATGATGTCAAAATGGCTTCTGGCCTAAGCAGCTCATCCTTCCACTGGTATGGCAGGAGACCATGCAGGGTAACTTAAGAGATGGTAGTTGCTGGTGGATCGCATACAGAAGATGTCACTTTAAAATTTCAGCCCATGCTGAGTTATGTATGGCGTTATGAGAGTGGGGATGC
>WAAG01090019.1:39441-56946 GCA_013390105.1 Tichodroma muraria
TTTTTTGTTTTGTTTTTTGTTTTTTTTTTGTTTGTTTGTTTGTTTGTTTTTGTTAAACATAGCCTCAGGTCTACTGAATCATTCATAGTTGCTAAAATTTTGCATTAGTTGGATTTTCACAGTGCATCTTCCAAATCTAGCCATGGCAACATGCAATATTTATGTCTAATTCAATATTACAGCCCTGTTCTGCAACTGTGAAGCTTCTTCCCAGAGCAATGAAAGAGCTTCAAGTGGACTCACACTCATGGATGGATCTTGTAGTTATTGAGCCAGGCCCTCAGTTAAAAAGCAAAGCTTTTGATGTGCTAACATGTGAGCATGTCTCTTCTCTCTAATATAATTTTCTAAGTTCAAAGAATATCAAACACAGGTGAAAATGGCCCTGACCTTTCTACCAAACAGCAGCATTGTTCTGTATCTGCACTCCAGTATGTGGTTCTAATAATCTGAACCCTCCCTGATTCTATGTACATTTAGCTGTGTTTTGTTCTGCTAATAATATAAATTATTTCACATGGGACAAAGTTTGCCAGGAGAACC
The DNA here is from genome assembly GCA_013390105.1 of Tichodroma muraria. Lineage (NCBI taxonomy): Eukaryota > Metazoa > Chordata > Aves > Passeriformes > Sittidae > Tichodroma > Tichodroma muraria. The sequence continues at coordinate 39,985 of WAAG01090019.1, forward strand.
AGATGCTCTTCCCTTTAAAGAGCACTCTCAGGATCTGCTCTCAGGCCATTCTTTTCTTTGAATATTTTCTGAACACTTAAATATTAAATCGTTCCTACCAGCCTGGCATGTAAATATCTCAATGGTGAGGACTGCAGCAGTTCTTATAGAAGTTTTACAGAAGTGCATAGGCCAGATTATTAAAACTGTCTCTATGGGAGGATTTTTCTTCATTTCTGAAATGTCATGATTGATTTCAATATACTACTCATCAACCCAGTTGTTCTCAATCAGGATAACCAAATATTGGATTCTGTACTTTCTGAAAAGAATAACTGCTTTCAGTAATTTACTTCCCAATTGACAATGGATATTAAGATATCCATTTTGTGCATTTGTGAAAATTATATCTACTTGTAAAGATACTCACTTTACAGTTTAACCAGTTTATAACTAATATGGTAACATTTCTCTGTTTTTCAAGTACCGTAAGTGTACCTTAGCACAGTCAGTAAGTACTGAATGCATGCTCCATTCAAAGCACTGATATTGGGTAGTATAATTCATCCTAAGTTGTCTGTCTTCTGTCATAAATGCAAGTGAAAAGTAAATATTCTGGCTGAGAAAGCGTAACCAACTCTGACCCAAGCACCTCTGCTGATTAATGTAGTATGGAATTTTGCAACAAGCACCTCAAAGAGAAAGGAATGTGAAATCAATTTGACACATTTTTTCCTATTTTATGCCGTATTACATCAATTACTGAAAGGTTGAGTTGAAGAGCTAGAGATTCCAACTTAAAAGGTATCCTCCTGAGTAAGGAAAAGGAATGGCTAAAAATTTCTTTTTTAAAAATTTTAAACAGCAGCCCCTGGAACGCAATTTATCTGAAACGTAAAGAAATCCCCACTTGGTGTCAAGTGCAGACGGAAGAAGGAGTGTAAAAATTTCAGGCTTGTCCCTTGGCTTAGCACAAATCATCCCAGATGCACTGATTTGAATGAGTCAACTCACATCTTCACTATCAGGGACCTGGCCTTTCAAAATGGCTGTGATGGCTGTGTGAAATGACTTCTACTTCCAGTTTTCATGACTGACTATCCATTCATTTGCACTGGATAAAGGTCCAGTAACTTTCTGCTAGATTGCAAGAGGTACCAGACCTCTAGTGCATGCTGCTTCCCACCTTTCAATTGCCTCTTTGTAGAGAATCAAGAAAAAGCTTCCCTTCTACCTTTATATAGATCTTTGGCTTCTGTAGTTGTTGCTAGTCCTCTGCAAAAAGACAGAAATCAGATCAATAAGAAACAGATGGTTCTGCTCAGAAGCTGTCTCTATTTCTTGAGGGGATGGGCTGCTGCGTGGCTACTGAGAAAAAATTGTCCCCCTTGCCCCCTTACTCCCTTTTTGAAAGCTGCATCTAAAAATCTTTCCATCATTCTAGTTCAGCTTAAAAAAAAACCAAAACAAATAGTAAATGGACATGGAGTAATTTAACCTGGTCCCCGTCTGCGTGACAGAACAAGGAAGATCTAGAAACATCAATATCATCACCATTTTCCCTCTGTCGTTTTTCTTTCCAGCTGAGGACATGTTTGCTGAAAAACCCTTCAGTTCCCTGAAGGGATTCCCTTCCCTTCAGGGGAACAGGTTCCCTACCTTCCTGGGCTTCTTCAAAATAGGAATTAGATTGCAATTCTCCTAGCAAAACATTAGTATTAAGGAACATGGGAGTTTCCTCTTACCTCTGTGGGTGTTTTCAGAATCGGGAGCCTTCATTTCTCTTGGAATATGAACCACTCACATCCAACTGCTATATAGTTTTGGGACTACATATGTATGTGTAGTTCTTCTACACAGATTTATAAATGGCTGCTAGTTTAGGACTGTTCATTCTTCTTTATCTTAAGATATTTTTTCTATGAACTAGATTGACTTAATAGAAATTATTTTCTAGTTTACAATTGAAGGAAACCTTTAAGATAATGAAGAAAAATCTCCTTTATTTCCTTCTGTTCTGTGTTGTACCTGTGAATATTATATTGCCTACTAATGTCCTTTCATGTTGAAAATGCAGGTGGGTGAGAGCTAGGGACCGTAGTGTATGAGATTTTTGGTATATGAAATGAAATGAACATTGTATCCTGAGAATAGTGACACGATGGCAAATAAATCCTGTGTATTCAAAATAATCTGTTTACTGCAGGTAATGATACTGAGGCAGATTGGAAAAACCTGCACGCCTTTCTACATGGAATTGTTAAAGTTTTGGTGGCAGAGATTTTAAAACAAAGCCAAATGACCTTTATTTCAATGTAATTATTTAGTTTCTGAGAAGAGACACAATGTGTTTGTATTTTGGGGTACTTCTGACTGATTTATCTTGTTTTTCTCTCATGTACAAAAGGAGGGTGAAACTTTGAGTTTCTAGTCTGAGGAAGTACCCTGTTTCCAGTTGTGAATAGAGTACAGATGTTGTGTGAAAGTGTTTTATTCCCTTTGCCTCCTAAGATTATAAATATATTTTCCTGCATTTTAAATTACAGAGAATAAAGCCTCTGTAAAAATTGAGGAGGTTCATTTTTATTTTTATTTTGTTTAACACATAAAGAAATTTAAGCTCTTGATCTACTTCACTCTCTTCCAAGGAGCACTTGGACTGCTAGCACCTCTCATTCCTTTAAGCCAGAATTTTTATGAGTGTCCATTACTGTAAACACCTTCCACTAGAAGACTAAAAACTTCATGTTTATTGCTCATCATAGTTTTGCTTACAGCTGAAGTAGTTTATGTATTCACATAAACAAAAGAAGAAAGGCTCTCTCTGCCTGACTACCGAGTTCTTGCTCTCTCAGGTAGTGCTGTAAAGGACTTATGCCTGTTGTGAATAAAACCTTCTCTAAAATCCAGGCAGCCATACAGGAGGTAGCTAGAAGCTTTTGCAGGACACCAGAGTATCTGGAACTCATCCACAGAAATGCAGTGAAGTATTTTTAAATACATATGAATCTCCCAAATCTTTGGAAATCTGAGCAGCTTGCTTTGAGCATGTCCATAAATTAAATATCTCCCAGACCTGAAAACCACATCTGTTGCCAAGTTTAATCCCAAATACCAAAAATGCAGAAAGAAGCTGGCTCATAAAGTGTGCAGACACTTACAGGTGCAGATAGATCATCTCCTATTGCAAAATCCCTGACAAATCCCCAGAATTTTCAATATGCAAAATCAGCTTGCAGCTGCGTATCTGCTACAAAGGGGATTTCTGCGCTGCAAAGAGATGGTTTTCTTGGTGATGCTACTACATCTACATCAAGGGCTCCACAGGCAATTTGGAATTCCATCTCACTGGGATAGGCTGTGGGCGAGCTACCAGCCTTGGCTCCCTCGAAGTCGAGAGTTGGAAGTTTCTTAAGTTTAGAGAAATGGTCATCTGCACACACAAATGAAGTTTCTAATAAATATATACATGTGCATCCCTTAAGCTTTCATTTCCTTAGGAAGCCAGGCACACTCACACTCCACCCCCACAGGTGCACACACGTACAGATGGGCATTTTGTGGGTCAATTTAAGGATCAGTTTGACAAGTTTAACAAACTGTACTGGTCCCTCAAGGGCGGTTTTGCCCTGTGCCACATTTACATGGACTGCGCTGGTAACTGGCTTTCAGAAATGAGCACGAGGCAACGTGTGGTTGCTGTAATGCTTTCAATATACAAATCTCAGCCACTCTACGTGTTAACCAGGTTTGTGGGTTTGGGAGTGCTTTTGCATAACTTCTATTCATGCAGCTGAAAATCTCTCCTCTTTTTGCATAAGCAAGTCCTGACCATTAAAATCAGATCCCAAAGTAAAATGTCAGTTTTTAACAACCATCCATTGTGTAAATGTACCCTTGTTTTTTCCTATTCCCTCCTTAGATAACCACAATGATTCTTTAGGTATTTTTTGCCTGTTAGTTAACATATGTTCATTATATTGTTTGCATCTGCATTTGGGTATTTTGAAAGTTGACTTTTTGATTGTTTTTCTGTAATTTATTCGATGTAAAGAAATGAGAGTCAGACTTTTCCACTGGTTTCTCAAGAACAAGCTTGTTCTTCTGTTGCTGCTGGTGTACATGGCTGCTTATCCTGCACTGAGGTAAGACTGAGTTAGACTGTTCAGAGTTAGAACTGTTCAACTAGTGTTTAATTCCTCAGATCCTTCCAGCTAGTGAGATGTGCAATTCCTCAAGCATTCAGTAGGATAACATTATGAAGTCATATATTATTTTTTTTACCAGCCTGAAGATGAAATGACAGCTCTCCCTGTGCTCTGGAATGTCATTGTGGTGGCCTCTTTTACAAGTCTTGTCAGCTTAAGAAAAACAAATACCCTACTCATTTGCCTGAGGTCACAAAATAACAGCTAAGCATTTAGTGTTGTTAAAGGGAACCATAATTATTATCAATTACCAAGTATGCAAACGTATTTTGTTTACTTAATGGATTTAGACCTATTTTCATTCCAGTCTAATTAGAAAGCTACATGGTAATCTCCAGCCTCAGGCTTTTCCTACCCATCCTTGAGTGACTGCTTAACTTATCCTTTCAAAATAAACAAGGAGCTGCCACATCCACAGCAAAGCTCCAAAAGGAGGTTCCGTATATAGTGACACAGCATTAAGATATGACTCTTTTTAGCAATTCCCTTTTATTTTGCTTTGAAAAATTGCCTACTAGTTACTAGCTTCAGTGGAGGAGATTTAACTTTGAAATTTAATTTCAGCACTTTTCATCAAGTTAATATTTTCTTTCAGACATGTTGGGAAGGGAAGAAAATAAATTCGAAGCAAGGATTAGTTAGTTGACTGTATAACAAAAATATATTAATTCTCTGAGTATAAAGTAGTGAAGTAAGAATTTGAATGAGTTTATGGGCTCTCCTTTCTCATATGCCTTCCAGAGCATGTTAAATAAATATGTGTTGGGGTTAGTCCATAGATATTAGACCCTGCCTGTGGGCAGAAAATGATATTAGATGATCTCAGCGGGTCTCTTTTCAGCCCTAATTTTCTGAGAAAATTTCGAATTAGACAGGAGCCTGAGCCATGTGAGTAACTGAACTTTATCCACTACTGCTAGAAATCAGGGTGCCCACCATGCACCCTGAAGAGCAGGAGCAGACCCCTCGTTTGAGAGCTGTGCTGCTGTAGGAGGAGGGGGACATGGATACAGGAGGTCACTGCAGTCGGTCGTGTGTCCCCCCCCTCCCCATGGAGGCTGTGAGCAGCACCATTCCATTCACACCGGGTCATTCCCCTGGCCTCTGAGACTGGCAGGGTATTAAGGGAAGGCTTCAAAGGGAGTCTGCCCACTTTTCTCCAGGGAAAACAAAGAACTGAAAGAAGAGGGCTCCTACAGTTTACGTCTCCTTCTCCCTACTGGGACGTTGTGAGTGTCCCTGATGTAATTGCAGGGATATTGTAATACAACTGTATTCATTTGTAATATTGAAAGGCAGCTTGATGCCCAGCTTCCAAGTGAGCATCCAACTTGCTGGATTAGTGATGTGCCCTCTTACTCGAGTTGTTATCTCTGTCCCAGTTTACATGAGAGAGCAGAGTGGAGTTAAGTCCCCCTAGTGAGACACCACGAGGTTCACTCCCCGATAACTTGTAACATAGCTGCTAAGTCAGCCTCCTTGGAGTTTGAGAAACCATTGTCAAGCAGTTTGTTTCATATCAGGACAAGAAATATTTGAGCTCTTGCTTCTGCTGTCCCAGAAATTGAATTTAGCCATTGGCTCCCTTTATAAAAGAGTGGCGTAGTTCTCGTAGCCTCCACCTGGGCATGTGTTTTGGGGGGTGTAGTTAACAAGCCTGCTATAGGACCAGTATTTAACATTTATTAGGCACAAAGCAGTTTGGAGATAATGGAAAAGAAAACAAGGTTCAGTGTCTGCAGGCAGAGGTTCTCAGGGTTGGAACCACAGGCTTTGTGCAGAACATGGCAATTAGGCCCACACAAACCCCATGCCATAAAACTGTGGTGTATTTATATTTATAATTATGGTTGTATTTATATTTTAGATGAAAACACAAACAAACCTATTTAACAAAATAAAAGATCTCGTTGCATAAATGACATTTCTGTCAGGAAGAAGGTCTGTGCCCCATACAGTAGAGATGGTCATACCACCAGATAGGCACCCAGGAGGTGTTCAATACAACAGCAATGATGCTTCCATGAGATTTTGGGTAGTTTAGAACAGAAGTTTCAAGATTTCAAGTGATGGGCAAGTGGGTTTGTGTATCCCCATGCTCATGGCTGTGTGTGTGACAGCACGTGCTCTGTTGCTCCCATGTTTTGTGGGAGAAGCTGGAGTGTCTCATGGTTTGTACAAGGTTAAGTAGCCAGACTGGCAAACAGTCAGACTCTGTCCCTCTCTATCATGTTAATATTTCCACTGAGGGATATACAGTGGCATTAGGACCTCAGGAAGAGATGTTTGTGCAAATTACCAAGCAATTCAATGGTATGTGCATTCCAAGGGCTCATAACTCAGGCAGAAAGAAAAAAAAAAATCAACAAATTCCTCAAAAGAACTTGTTTAGGGTAGCAATTTCCTTGCCATATTTTAGCTCTCTGTCTCCAGCTATTCAGGCTGTCTAAAATAAATCACTGAGTTCTTTTCTTCTTTTTTTCCTGAACAATGGGGTAAGTGTGATCATTTTATTTGTGCTAACTCTTCTCATTAATTCTCCTTTTCCCTAAATCGAAACAAAACCTGTGACCATTTCTGTTGACAGCTCTACTCTAAGACCCAAACATGCAAAAGCCTTTCAACAGGCTTAAGGTAGTATTTTAACCAGGAGAAGTCAAAATAGCTTAGCTGGTTTACCCACCACTGGAATGTAAGGCAAGCTATGTAGACAAACCAGGCCTCACATGTTAAAAAACATCAATAACGAATTAGATCCATTCGTCTTTAGAAGCTACAGATTTCATCCTGTGCTGGAAGGATGTTAAGTCCAGATTCCTATTAGGTGGCCTCATCCCAGACAGTGGTGAATCCATAGAAAATCATAACCAGTTGTGGGTTGTTGTTTGTTTTTTTTTGCCAAAGCTGTATATATTTTCCTTTGAAGTACTGTTGGTGAGGAGCATGTTTTATTATGTACGGTGTTAACAGCAGTTCAAAATTTTAACTCATTTTTCACAATAAAATAAGAAATTGTGTCCATGAGAGTTTCAGGCCAGCCTTTTAGCTACAAGCTGCAATTTTTTTTTAATCTCAAATGAATTCAAGGCACTCCTTGAGAGCAAGAGACCAAAGGGATGTTTCTAAGCTAAAAGGCAGACAGAATAAGCTTGGCTTGTCACCAAGTTGCACTGAATTTGACAAATGAAATTTCATTAGAAGTGCAGGGATGGTTGTGAAACTGCCAGTAAATAACTGTCTCCCCAAAGTCTCACACTTTTTCCAGAGTCTCTTTTCTCCTTGGACTCCATTCTGCCAGAGACAATATTTTAAAAGGAAAAACCAGAGTTAAACATCAGAGTTAGAAGTTAGTAGATAAAAAAGGTCAAATGTATTTCTTCCAGGAGCTACTGGAATTTATGCCATTGTATTATCTTTTCTTCCTCCCTTGTGCTTTTGCTCACAATTGTTACCGCTAATGAGTCCAAGCCAAAACCATGAATCTAGACAAATCTGGGAATGATTCCAGAGCTAAATTGTGTAGCTGACCATTTTCTCTCCAATGATCCGGAGCAAAGCCCAAGCCCCAGGCCTGTCACCCTAAGCGCTGCAAGCTTAAAGCGGTTTCAGACCTGGATCTGAACTTCATGGCTTATGACCCCCTCTAGTCATCATTCTCCAGTAATCCAAAATATGAATTAAATGCACATCATCATTCATCCCACCAAACCACATCTGTGCACGAAGCTACTTTTGCCCTCTTGGTGCATTACAAAACCATGAAGTATCTCTCTTGGCTGTTACCAAGCAAAGAAAAAGGTTTCTTTGTCTTGTTTCTTGCTGCTTCTGTAAGGAAGGTTTTCTACTCTTTCTGGCTCAGGGATTTAAGACACTTCAATTTCCAAACAGGAGGCCCTATCATGACATGAGGCTGTGTTTTCTGTAAGGATTAGCTCTTGAATTTACTCTTCTATACCCCGCCCCTCACTGTTTCTCAGCCAGAACCTTGGCTGGCATGGCCCTGACAATGCAGTTTCTTTTGCTCTAAAGCCAGGGCAAGATGCAAGGCCCAGTGATGGACAAAGTGCAGAAATGCAACTTTCCTGCACATATGCTGTAGCTTGTGATTGACTGAGACTGGCTTGAGAGAGCACCTGAGCTGTTTCCACAGGAGGCTCTGCACTCTGACACAATCTGTGTCTCTACTTACAAATGGCACTCCAAAGGATGCCTGCTTCTGAAAACGTCTGACTCTATTCTCTCTTTTTTGTTAGATGCAATTTTGATCATGCTACAGATGTTCTGTAAGTGAACTCTTTCCTTCCCTGAATGCAAGGAAAGACCTAGCTTTTCCTGGTAGCAGGTGAAAACCAGGTGTATGAACACCTGTTCCTGAAGTGCACAGCAGTGTCCTCAATGGACAAGAGATGGAAAAGGAGGTGCCCTCTGACTCATTTTCTAGTTTTCTTTTTAAAAACTCAACACTATGTGTTTTGGGCAAAACTAATACCAGTCAGAAGAGCAGAGCTGGCATTTCAGCTCCTTAATTTGGTTGCTAGTTTAATTTGTTGGGAACCAAGTCTTGTGCACCACATGCTTCAGCTGATAAAATCAGCAGAACTTTGCTACCTTCCCTTTTCAGACCATGTCACTGATGTAAATGAAAGTCATTACCCTGGTAGTTTATGAGAAGAGGATTTATAGTATTGAGATAACAGAATGCTTGTCTTTACTTTTCTAAGTTTCCTAAAGCTGTAAATGCTTGCAGAACTAATATGAAGGGTATTTCCAGTGCAGATGAAGTTGGAGGTCTCAATTTCTTGGTAAAACTGTTTTCTAGAACCTTAATTCGCACTTTTAAAAACCACTGATAATCCAAATGTCTTGCCACTGCTTTTGTGATCCTACGTGACTTTCCACAAATCCTTTTTAATTAGCCTCTTTCCCAGGGTGTGCTATGCCAGCAGATAATTACTGCATTAATCTTACTGTATTTGCAGCAGACTCTTTATTCTTTCTCTACAGATGTAGTATTATCTTGAGGCCCCATGAAATTTTAGTTCTCAATCGTCCTCTGTAAAATCTGTTCTCACCCTTGAAGAGTCTAGTCCCATTTTGGGGAGGAGCGGGGGGAATGATCTAAAATAAAATGTTGCAGATGATGTTGCACAAAACACCACACGCAATTGCACACAACATACACAGTGCTGCCAGCAGTCCTGCTGCTTAAGAACAAAAACTCGCATGAAATCTGAATTTGCAAGTTGACTGTAGTGCCATTGAACAAGCTAACAGATGCCATACCACTGTACAAGGTCACACAGGAGGCAGTGCTAACACACCCATTAGTGATACCAAACTGTGTAGATTTTGACATCAGATGGACTTTTAAGTCTTGAGAAATAAGAATTTATTTATGGTGCTTATTATTGAGAAATAATACAGAATTTGTCATATGAGAAAATAATTCCCATTGTTGCAGTTGATATTCACCACTGTACTGGATAGGAAATGGTCATGTGAAAGAAAACTCTGGGGTACTTAGCTAACTAGATTACTTAGCCAACTAGATTTGCTAGAAATTATGCCCTGCATAATTTGTACCTGCTGCAAATTTGATCCAAGTTTGGGTCATCGGTCAGATGTTAGTCTGAAATGTAACATAACATTAGGAAGGGTCAGCAGAATTTAAAATTAATTAAAAAGGAGCTTTGAATTTAAAATACTACAAATTTATGCCATGTGTTTTCTACATCAGCTGCTGTGTATGGCACTGTGGAAAGCATTTTGCAACTGGTCTCAGTAACTCCCTGAAAACATTTTCCCTGGAACTTTCTGTTTGGAGGTGGGAAGGTAAAAAAATACATGTAAGTACAGTTTTGCCATCCCTGGGCTTCATGAAAGTATGGCTTCATGGATGGTCATGTGAAGCAAGGATGGCAAGGTTCAGGGTGGGCCATTTCTTTTTTGTGGTCATGGGGCCATGGGGAGCCTGGAAGGACAATCTATCAGTCTCTTTGTTTGAGTTTATCTGTCCCAGTGATAACCTGGGAGCCAGCAGGTATTTGATGGCTTTATGGTCAGTATGGGTTAGAAGCCAGCGGAAGAGCTATAAATTTTCAGACTCAAGGCATGAACTGACACGTAACCAGTGGATGTTAGGGGCAAGCATCTCCTTTGGGGACACTGCTAGGTTGTTTTTATCTCAGTAAGACAGCTGGTTTTACACCAAAACCAGCACATGGACTAGAAGGAGAGTTAGTTGTTTCAAATATGTTTGTTCCTATGTACTCCAGATGTCAGGCTCAGTAGGGAAGCTCCATCAGATGGAGAGGGCACACAGTGAAAGGGATCTTCCAGTAATATCCTACAATTGCTCTATATATACTACATAGCTAAATGCTGAGAATCAGGTCCTACAAGACTCTACCAGTGCTGCCATTTGCTGATGTCCCTGTAAATGGAGAGCACTTTGCAGAATGGGAACCTGGGGCACCTGTCCTTTGAGTATCAAAAGGGAGAAGTCACAGAAGGTGGAAATCTGAAGCCAAAAAATCTGAGACAGGCTCCAGAGAAGATTTTCAACAGTGGTATTTTGCACTATTTCCCACTATGTCCTGGGAGCCAGTAAAGATTTCTGAAGCTATTTGCTTGATAGAACACCCACTGCTTGTTTTAATTAGCTTGGTCTCGTTTTTAATAGGCACCAGCTGAAAGTTTTGCATGGGATCTCGTATGCATTCAGTGTTAATGTGGAAAGATGGGCCTGACAGAGTTCAAGCTTGCATCCCAGTTATTGCAGGTGTAGGTCCACGAAATTTGATGTGGTACAGCACAGGGGGAGTGGCAAGGCCCAGCCAAACTGGGTGGGTTGCAGCTATCTTTTGTGTTTCACTTGAAAGACTTAAGATACATAAAAGCCATTTAGGTTCCTTTTTTTCCCATTTCTGTTCAAGGCTGCCAAGGTCTCCTGTTGAAAGCAAGTAATGACTGCCTGTAGTGGGTAGCTTTTCTATTATGAGATAGTTAAAGCATGTCAGCAATCTTTGACTGATAACAAACAAACCAAGCTCTTCATGTTCTCTCACACAGAGCCTTTAAGACTTATTGACATGCCTGGAGCTGAAAAAAAACACAAAAGCAGCCCTGTTAATGGCTTGTAAACACGGAGTGTGGCCACACCTTGTAGTGTCTGCGGCCTAAGGGAATAGATCTGCCAAACTAGATCTTTTAAATCCCGGGAAACAAATCATTGGTAATAAAACACAATGGCTGTTCTCCATCTGCAATCAATTTCTGTTTAACTAATGATGTTAAGTGGAAAATAGCCACAGTCATCTCTTATTAGGTTCTTGAATAAACAATGGCTGTAGCTCAAATGCTTCATTAGCAGGGAGGGAAGCAGCCAGCAGTGCCTTTTCCAGGTGTCCGTAGCTGTTAGGGTTTGCATAGCTGTGGGCAGGCAGACAGGCATGGCCCGTGTTGCTGCTATCATCCTTTGTGTGGTGGAAGGAAGTATCTCTGCTTCTTGGCCTGGGCAAGCGTGATTTTAACAGCAAGGTGACCTCTGCAATCCAGTGAAGTGATTAAGTCCTTCTACTACTTGCAAATGGCTTTGGGCTCAACTGTGAAAGAAGTCACCCGGGGTCTAGGAGAAGCTCTGTGACACTGGGAGGAAATTACAGAACTGTGTCTGTCTCTAAGCTTTCATGCAGAGAGCCTGAGACAAGCCACCTTTTTGTTTCCTGTCCACTTGAGCAGGCTTGGGCTGCCACTGCTGGTGGTGTTGCTGTCCCTTAGAGCAAGCCAGCTGCATAGAGTCAAGATGTTTTTTCTGGTTCAATAGCAGAGCAAGGTTCAAGGTGTAATATTGGGTTCAGGGCCAAGGGAAAAATTGTCTAAAGCTGAAGTTGATGCTATGACTTCAATTTGTCTTGCCAAAAGTCATGCACAGATAAACACCTCTCAACTTTCACTCCTTAAGTTAGTTTTTTGTGCCATCCATAAATTACAGAATGCAAGTCTCTTAAAGTGGAAGTTCTGTGCTATGTATGCACACAAGGCTTGGCTGTTCTCTTACTTGAAAATGCCATGCCAAATAAATAATCATGAGCATACAGAAATGTCATGAATGAGAGAAGGGAGAAAAATACTAAAGTTAAATGAGATTTCTTAAAAGTATTCTGGGAAATGAACAGGCATTGTGAGCAAAGGCAGAATAATTTGTAAGCAGATGAGTGAATCTGTTCTTTAATGGCATTATAATGCTGCTAATAAGAAATGTATGTATTCACAGAACTTAAGTAGATGCTAGATCCTCTTGCTTTAGTATTAAAGAAAATAAATCTTTAAAGTGTTTTCAGAGAGCCCCTTCTCTTCTACGGTGCTCTTTGTTAGTTTAAAGGGAAAAAAAAATGCACACAAAAAACAAAATAGAAGAATTCCTGGAGAAAAATATTTATGTTCATTTGGGGCAACCCAAAGCCTTTCATTTGTTTTTGTTGTGAAAGGCGAATGTTTGCCCTGGGTGTGAGCCCAGCCTGCAGGTGTGGTGACTGGTTCTGTGTCCCTGCATGTGCTGGCTCATGTGTGGGCAGCTCTCAGGGTGGCCCTCGCGGTGTCCTGCCTTGCCACACTCCACTGAGCTGTTTGCATTGCTGGGTGTGTTGTAGGTCTGTCTTTCTTGTAAAACCTGAGTATTTCTGCCTTAGGTACATTAGAGAAACTGTGGAAGGTAGCGGCTTTGCTTTGTTTTGGTTTTCTCTTTGTGCTATTCAGACCTAATGGCTTCAGCCAGATCAAAAGGGAGTTCTCTCTGACTTCTCCCTGGTGTCTGACCATCAAAGCATTGGTTCCAAATATTCAATGTTCACACTGAGCTATTCCAGCCCTTTTGTATGTATCTGTATTTAGCTAGCTGCCCTGGACCCCCCCCCCCCTCTCTCTGGTGGAATAGCAATGGTGACCATGAGATAGCGGTTTATATAAAATGGCCATTCAAAGAAAGGCTTTATATTGGTACCAAGAGTGTTTACTTTGGCTGTTTCTTAGGTGAGTCCTGGTGATCCAGATACGTGCTGTGGTAACCCCACACAACAGTGAAACATAACAAGTAGAGGCTGTCTTTAACTGGCCAAGATAATATTAAAAAAATTGTACACTGGAAGAGCCCAGCCCTTAAATACCAGGTTGCTCAACAGCTGATAAACTTGTCATCTAGACCCCTATGCTCTCCCTTCTGCACTCATCCTTGTTAACTTGGGGATACTTCTTCCAGCTGGTCCAGGATGCATTAATCCATAATCTAAATTTCAGCTAAGTCTCTCTGTCTCTGTTTCTTGTTACTCTCCGGTTGACTGGAGCATGAGATGTGCCTCGCTTGCACTTTGGCATACTTGGAAAGGAAGGAGTTCTAAGCTGGCTTTAAACTTGTACCTGGCTGCAGTCAAGGACTTATTGGGTTGGACACAGGCGTAAAACGGAGCAGCCTTAGGCTTTTTACCACACTTTGCTTTGTCTGCCAACATGTCCTGAGGACTCCTCTGTTTTCTATGAGGATTATCAGGGGATGGACTTTCTGCTTATGAGTTGTCCCTGAGGTCTTACTGCTGCGTTAAAGACCAGTAAATTCAGGAGCTGCTCCCAAGGCCAGGCTTCCTTTAGATAAACTTTGGCCAATGTATGCTGATGAACTAACTGCTTGCACAGCAGATGGGAAACAAATGGAAAGCATACAAAACTCTCCATCTACATTACATACTTGTGTATTTTCTGCCTCCACTGCTAATTTAGTCTGCAGCTCCTTTTTCTCCTTAAATATATGTACACGCACACGCACACATATATATATAATCAAAGCATTTGGTACTTTTCTTCAAAATTCATTCTAAGGTACTCAGTTTTTCTTGCTGCCTCACACAACACTACACCCAAATTTCTCCATGGTGATTTTTAATGACCTAAAACTCTATGCACAACATTTCTGTAATTGCCTATATTTTAGGTAGTTGCTACTTTAGGCCCTTATCTTTCTATGTCTCAATGGAGATGAAAATAAACCACCTCTGTCAACTAGAGGTAGAGGTTGTAGATGAAAAAATGAATGAAAGTATTATTCATGGCGTGAAATGTAATCCCCAAAATCCAGTTTGGGAGAACTGCTGCTCAGCTGAGACCAGTTTTAAAACCTTTAAGGCAACCTGCTTTCCTTGTAAACTGAGGAAGTGGGTATAAATACATTTTACTGCACCTTAAAGTACTAAACAAAACAGAGGGTTGAAAGGCACTATGCTCTCTTGTTAACTCTTACCCTCTTTACATGGAGTTCTTCTGGCCCTCACAGTCTTTCTCTGTGTGTCTTAGTACAAGTATTAATCCCAGTTTCCCTTCCCTGTTGGCAAGGGGCCTGTCCCCTTGCTATCCTCTGGTCAGACAGTACTACTGAAGCCTGATTCAGAACTTGCTGCTGATGCCAAACCTGTGTTTAGCTATTGTTTGGAAACTCTAACAAATCAGCCAGGGCATATATGTTCGGCTGGAAGCCAAGGATGAAGTGCAGAAGGTCAGGGGCTGGGGATGAGCTGCTGAACAAGTGTCACAGAGCACCTCAGTGTGCTGTAGAGCAAGGCACTAGGGAATGTGCAGAGAAAATCCACAATGGTGTGTTGGGAGAGGACATCCTCAGGAAGGACACGTTGTTGCAGTCTGAACAAACCAGGTGGATCAATTTGTGGTCTGAACTGCAGAAGCAGATGAAGCACTAGGACTGAGTACATACTGTTTTGTTAAAAAAATTAATTGAATGCTGGTATTCTTGCAAAATCTGGGAGCTGGTGGGGCATATAATCTTGTTCTCTGGAGAGTGTGTCATGAGCTGGCAGTGCTGGACAGTGGAAGGCTCATAAGGATAAGAAATGAATGCTGTGTGCTTTCAGGTGCTGCATGTCAGGAAGGAAGCACATGATTCAAGTATAACTTGCCTGAGGGTCATCTGAGCCTGTGGACTTGTTTCAGCTTGTAACTCACTGCTGTGTCTTGCTTCTGCCATCTGCTTCCAGATAAGCAGCTAAGAGGATAATTTAATTTACTCATGCAGCTACCCTGAATCCAGGTGTGGGCTGGGTTGTGCACAGAGAGGAAAGTGTTGCCCTTGCCCAGGCATTAAGATGTGTGGGCAGAGTTTAGTTGGCTGGTTTTTTGGAAGGTGCTAGTGTTAGGTACAATTTATATTTCTCTGAAGGCTGAAATGTATCCTGCCTATCTGGGATGCTGAGAGTGAGGTGTCTCCGGGGCCCATTACGTCTAACACCAGATTCTATTGACTGTGGAGAAAAGAACCAAGGCTACTTGTCTTTGTTAGGTGAGGTGGATGCTAATGCCCCAGATCCTTGGGTGCAGGCCTGGCTGGGGAAATCAAACACTGTGGTGCTTCCTTCTGTAAATCCCAAGTATGGACTTGGGAGATGTGGTGGGAGGGGATGTCTGAATGCATGGGCACTGAGACAAATGTGATTGCACACATCTCATAGCCCAGCTAAGAGAGGAGCAGGATCACTCTGTCCTCCGTCAGTGGCAATGGGGCAATCACCTCTGCTGGGAAGCACTGCAAGGCAGAGACTTCCCTTCCATCACGGGGACTTTGCCTTTTGGCCAAAGTACAGGGAGGTGGTTTTGGCCAGTTTCTGAAAGTAAGAAAAAAGCTGTATCTGAATCCTGCTCTTTCGAGTCATGTTCCAGATGCAAGCAAGCCAAAGTTCTTTATTTGACCTCAATTTACACCTTCCTAGAGGGAAATAAGGAGGCTCTGCAACTGAGACTCCTGACTGTAAGAAAGCAAAGTGTGCCACAAGCATTTTTCTACCTGTCTTAGTAGCAGGAGAGAAGGGAAAGTTTCTGCTTAGTGGAAGAAAGTAAGTGAAGCTAAAGACTTGTTAAACACAGGGAGACACTTGCTACCCTTCAGCTCCTGCTTTCTCCCTGTGATTTGGCACCAACTCATCCTACCCACACAATTTCTTCAGTGTGACTTGGCTTTGCAAAAAGCTCCTTAATCCACCACAGAAAGGTTTTAATGCAATTGCATCCAGCGCAGTCCTGTTTCACTTGATTTAAATGAGAGTTAAATCTCAGTCTAGACGGAGTGCTCTCTAGCTCCTGTGGATCTTGTACCCGGCAAGCTGTATCATCTATGAGTATGTTTCTCATTTTCCAGACGAGCCCAGGGGATCTGTACACCCCCTCCATGTAATTCCTGTCTGTGCTAAATTGCCTCGTAGTCCTGATTTATACCTCAATAAAACATATCAAGAGAAGGAGAAAATGTTTAATTGTATAACTGACATACTTATGCAGGACACATTTTTGGTTATTTATGCACTNCAGCTCCTGCTTTCTCCCTGTGATTTGGCACCAACTCATCCTACCCACGCAATTTCTTCAGTGTGACTTGGCTTTGCAAAAAGCTCCTTAATCCACCACAGAAAGGTTTTAATGCAATTGCATCCAGCGCAGTCCTGTTTCACTTGATTTAAATGAGAGTTAAATCTCAGTCTAGACGGAGTGCTCTCTAGCTCCTGTGGATCTTGTACCCGGCAAGCTGTATCATCTATGAGTATGTTTCTCATTTTCCAGACGAGCCCAGGGGATCTGTACACCCCCTCCATGTAATTCCTGTCTGTGCTAAATTGCCTCGTAGTCCTGATTTATACCTCAATAAAACATATCAAGAGAAGGAGAAAATGTTTAATTGTATAACTGACATACTTATGCAGGACACATTTTTGGTTATTTATGCACT
>WAAG01090019.1:65161-76730 GCA_013390105.1 Tichodroma muraria
GTGGTGACTGTCCACCGATGACCAATTACCCAATGTGAATTTTCTGAGACACCTCAGGTTTCAAAGACAAACTACATGGAAAAAAACCACCAAATGACCCGTGGGAGGTGTCAGGAAATAGTTGAGCAAGCCTGTGAGAAATTTGTGAGTTAAAGGAATATGCAAAGAGTTTATGCTACCCGTGAAGGGTGTGAAGTTTTAGGCGAGCTCCGGGTACAGCTGCAGTAAACCATAACTTAATCCTTTGAGCATGCGGTACGCGGGATGAGGCTGAGTAGAGTTACTTGGCTTGGGGATCTTTTCTGTTTGCCAGGAGAATCAGTCTGCAGGAAACCTTGGAAACAGTACACACTTGCTTTTTTTTTTTTAAAGAGCTTGGTAACTTTCACTATTTGTACTTCCAAACCCAGGAAAGTGGTTGTAACAAATGCCTCTATTTCTTTTGGCTTGCTGGGGCCAGGGGGGTCTCTGAGTTATGGCAGTGGCTCCTGCACTTCAGATGCTTTCACTATCCTCCTGGTATCATGTGGAGAATTCAGGAGGCATGACTTCCTTCCTGCCCCAAGGTCTTCTGCCCCAAGACAACATTAATGCTTTGTCCAAAGTTACAGAAGACATGACTGCACAAAGTGACTGCTGCCTTAAAGTATGCTTCCATCATGGCACTAACAGCTGCCACCACTCCCAACCAAAGCAGATTTATAACAAAGGCCCTGAGTAAGCTGTAGGGTCCTTCAGCTGACAGCAAGACTGCAGGTAAAGGTTGCACAGCAGTCTTCTTTCTCTGTTCCCACAAATGAGGAAAACTGATGTCCTGGCAAGAGCTTTTCCTGTCTGTCTGGGTCTTAAGCACAGAAGCAGAACTTCCCAGGAAAGAAAAAGAAATTACATTTTTGTGTGCAAGTAGCTGCTGGCTGCTGGCTGTATTTTTTCTTGTTTACTCCCTCTGTCCTCCCAACTTCTTAAATGTTTTCAACATGTTGGACCCAACTGCTTACCCCTCATCCAGCCTGCAGAAGATTTAAAGAAGGATCAAAGACTTCCCTGTACATCAAATACATCAAGTCCAGAGAAATGAAGAGGTCAGAGGTGATTTGTTGCCCCAAACCCAGTGTATTTAGTTCAATATATATATTCACAATTGTGATCAGACATTGGCCAAAGAGGTGGGAGACAGCTTTGAGGGGACACCTCATGAAAGCATCATGTTCTGCCTTGCTGCAGGACTGCTGCTTTTGGCTTTACTTAGTTCATCTCTCTGGACTCTGTTTTGAAGAAGCTTTAGTGATCACTTTTGCTGCTCTCCTCTTCCTCCTCTCCGGCCCCTGTGGTATGTGACTCATAGGCTGTTTTTAGCCCCTCCTCTTGAGGCAGAGGGCAGGAGCCTTATTTCCCTCTTTTGTATTCCCTCCAGGCCATCTTTTCTTCTGCAAGGTGTGACCTTGAGGAAGGGCAGTCTGTGCCTGCCTTGTGTCCCTTCAGGGGAGAGATGGCCAACTAGCTTGTGCAGGATTTCTTGCTTCTGCTGAATATACATCTCTCCTGTGACCTGGGAAGTGTGCTGCCACTGCTGGAGTTTGTCTAGGTGGTGGGAATCTTGCAGGCATAGCTATAGGGTGAGGTTATGCCTTTGCAGTAATGCCAGTGTCAGTTCCTTTGCTTGTGGATCAAGAGTGTAGCTCAGTCTCCTTGAGGTATTTATGAAGTGATAACTCTCTAATATGGCAGGACAGGCAATATGTTTGATCCTAGCAGTCCCTTGCTTTCCTGAGCTGTGATACTGACCTGCTGATGCATGCTGAGCCTGGAAAGAAACATGGAACTGGAGGGAGCTATTGGCTGAGGGATCCATACTACAGAGTAAAGCAGAATGGCCTTTTGTTCAGGGCATCAAGTCTGAAGTCTGTTGAAATGTTATTTCATCTGTTGGTGTGGAATTGTGCCACTGCCCAAGAGTAAGGCATGAAACCAGTTTATGAAGTGCCAAGAGCATTCATTTCTCTTGCTTACTTCAGAAACTCTTGAAGGGAATTGCATTACTTGCCACAGTGCTAGGCAGCAGTGACCTTATGCTAAATCCCATGAACCAAAGGTTACGGGATGTTTGAGCTTGACTTTATTGCTTAGGTGACCAAATAGCACTCCAGAGGTAAAAAAGGGTTTATCAAATGAGTGCTTTGGGATCATTGCCCTTGCATTTCAATTAATACCTTCAGTTCTGTAGTGCAGTCTGAGACACACAAAAAATATTTTTTTTTGTCAAATGGTACCAAGAGTGAAATACCCTTCTATGATCCATGTGGTTTATGAGGGTAAACCATAGTACTAAAGATGATGGAAAGACAGATAATTTAAAATACTTTTTTTAAAAAAGCACTAAATAAATCCTTGTGAAATGCAAACATAAAATCTTAAGCCCCACTCTTCTAAAGAAGGACACTGTAAACACTGTAAACACTGTACTGAGAGGGCTGAGAGGGCTGACTGTTGCTCTGTGTACTCCATGATTTTATTTTGTACCCTTTCATAGCAGTGAGGAAAGAAAACAAGGCACAACCCACATGCCTTCCAGATCTGCCATAAGGCATTTCATCCCCTTCTCTTTCTCCATAATGAACAAATGCTCTGTGCCTTCGCTTCACAGATTATTCCTTGACACTGAATTCACTTTTTATTAGGTATACTGTTTTCACCAGTGTATTTCAAATTGTTGCCCTTTCAGGTAAGAATGAAGTGCTACAGGAAGTTACTGGATTCTAATTAGGAGAAGAGTCTGAGGAACAGGCTGCAGAGGCAGTCCTTGTGAGCTGAGCAGGTAGCAGTGAGGGAGTGAGCCCTGCTATGAGAGCTTGAAGTGACTTGTAATGGTGGCCTGGGCAACAGAGTCCACATTTTAGGCGTCATGGGAGGGTCTCATCTTTGACAATTCTCCATAGCAGGATTCCAGCTATAGTCACTTGGAGTTGGAAATAGCTATCTAACATACTCTGTTTGCATGATAACCAGTCAGAAGAATTCTAGGTGCAGAAATGCAGAGGGAAGTGTTAGTAGGTAGGAGTGAAGAGAACCAGAAGAAGCTGGCTAAATAAATGGATAGATTATAGAATCAAAAAATGGTTTGGGTTTGACGTGACCTTGAAGATCATCTAATTCCAACCCCCTGCCAAGGGCAGGGACACCTCCCACTAGATGGCTGAGACATAAGCCTTGATTAATTAGCATTTGGTTTTGCTGTTCGGAAGGTGCACGCGAACTGAGAACATACCCTACATACACAGAATGTATCCTAATTTCCAAAGAACCTGCAGTGCGAATTGCCAGATGCTTCTGGCTTGGAAGATCCTGCCTGGAGGTGTTTACAGGTCTGCCAGGCTTAGACCTGGTGGGCTGATGGCTTTGGGGTCAAACCACAGGCACAGACCCTGCAGTTCCTGACGTGGCTGCATGGGACAGGTCTGATGGCTGTATTGAGCTGTAACTTTAACCTCCACACTTAGACCATAAATACATCTCAGCCTGTTAAGAAATCTGGAGAGTAACTGTAGAAGAGCATTACCCCAGAGGTCACTTTCCTTCAGGGCTGCATTTCCTTTCTCAGCAATAGGCTGCAAACCTGCTGGAAGCTGTGTGTCTCACCTTTTGGGGGAAGGACCATAAAGGGAGTAATAATCGGCTATTGCACTAGCTCTAGCAGAGAGGTGTAAATGTTGCTCAAAGACCCATTTTCATAAGTGAATATCTGTTGTGTCAGTATATTTCTTGCAAAACATTAAGAAAGTGATACTAGAAGCATCCCATTAATGTGAGTTTGTGCTTTTAAATAATACTAATGGTACTTTCAAAAGTGGATGCATGCCAAAGTCAAGGTCACCTATATCACCTTTAGTTTAAGTTCATAGAATCATAAAACTTTCCTCCTTGTCACACAGCATAGTCAGTCTGTTTCCTTTTCACAGTGTGTGGCTCCGTGCATGATCCGGTATACATTGTATGTCCCCTTCAGCCCTGAACAAAGGTAGTTATTTTCATGTTTGGCTCTCAGGTAGTGCTGCTGTTGTAGATGTCCATACGGTGTTTTCCTGCCTAGTGATGAGAGGCGATGTTTTGGGAGGACCAGAGGAGCACAGAAAGTTAATTCATCATCATCCAGGGCAGGATGTGCTGCACCTGCCATCAGGCATCTCATCTGAGCCACTTCTCAATGGGTGAGGAAAGGCATATCTAAAACCTCTCTTCAGATGAAGTCTGTTACTTCCAAGGTTTTTTTTGGGGGGAGTGGTGTAAAAATATCCAATCTAATTTTTTTTTTCCATTAACACTTAAAGCATGCTTTTAATATCAAAATTTGGATACTTATGTTCTTAAACAGTTTTGTTTTGGGAAAGAGTAGACCCAAATGTTTGAATTATTATACTTGCTGACAACTGTTTTCTGATTTTGACCCAACTTTGCTCACAGGCTGGCTTAAATGAAAACAGATTTGTTTAAGGTCAAAATGAACTATGAGATTAAGAGGAAAAATTCCCAAACCATTCTTATCTAACGTTTGTACTTAACATTTTTCTTATGCTACTCGATTAATTTACTTACTTTTGCTTGTTAACCAAAACTTACTTAACCAACTTGCTTTTGGTTGTTGTTGCATGTACCTCCCATCCTAGTACAGCAGGCCAAAAATGTTTCAGTGTAATTAATTGGAAGCAGATTAATATGATTTAACTATTTTTAAAGCCTAGGGTTATATAAGGTAATAGGCATTTTGCAGGAACTGTGCAAATGTCATGGATACAATCTGAAACTATGGAAACTTTTTTCAGTATAAGAGACCCTGATTTTTCTTTCAATACAATGTTCACCACTTCAGCAGTGTATTATGACTTTTTACAGAAAATAAAGCAGGGTTCTTCTAGATGGGATGCTAGAGCACAGCCCCTGACTAGCACTTGAAGCACTGGCACTGAAGGAGGTAGGGGATTTATGGGCAAATAGTACATGATAAAAGGCATATGCATGAGGACTAAAGCTAAGAAATGCAGATACAGAGGCTGTTTGTACAGTCTGGCTTCAGAGTACTCTACTTTGTAGCTATAGTATTCTTTTAATTTGTAAACGTTTTTGATGCTAGTAGTGCTGGACTGAGATGTGGCAGGGAGGATTGATGTAGGTGTGTAAATACGGATATCCATATTTGAAGCATATATACTGATGTGAAATCCATGTTTGGTTTTTATTTATCCAACCTTTATTCTGTCTGTGAGAGGGCAGTTGAGGGAGTGGGGGCCTAAAGCTTCTCAGCCTTTCTGAGAGGTATAAGCAAGCAGGGTGATGCAGGACCCTGCAGTACCAGCTAAATGTGGCCTGCACGATGCTTCTTGGGTGAGTAGGGAAGCTTCTCTTGAACAAGGGTCAAGAGGGGTTTTGGTGGCTGCCTCTGTTATTTTGCCATATTAGTTCACAAAAAAACAGTGGGCTGCTGCACAGATCCTGCTGACGCAAGGTGTTGGTTTTGGCATGACAAGTTGCAGCAGGATGGTAACTGCCTTGTCTGAGGTTTAGCAAGAAGAAGAAAACAACCAAAGATTAGTTTTTCCAGTCTTTTGCTCCTGGAGGTGGATGAAATTTGTTTGTGTTTCCATGTCAGAGGAGCACGGTTGTTGCAGCTTTTCTCTGTGGGGCACAGCAAATGCTGCTGACACTCTGTTGACAGCATGCTCTGTAGCTGCTGGGTTGAGCTCTGTCAGCTCCCTGAGCAAGCTGTGCCAGGCTTGTTTTTCAGTAGTGCTAATTCAGTGCTCAGGGAAAAAAACAAGCTGGGCTAAGTCTTGAAAGTGTCTGGCAGCTTTTGTCCCATCTCTTGCAGAGTAGTAGGAAAACGTTGGGAAATTCCGCATGGACAGTTACAACAGATGGATGCAAGATCTGTAATATACTTCTGTACTTTCCAGTTTTGAGAACTTTTAGGTATAAGCTTGGTTCTCTCTCAACGTATTTGCAAGTAGGGAACAATGAAAAAGAGATTGATAAGTGTCCTGGTTTTGGCTGGGATAAAGCCCATTTTCTTCATTGTAGCTGGTACAGTGCTGTATTTTTGGTTTTAGTATGAGAATAATGTTGATAACACACTGATGTTTTAGTTATCACTCTGTAGTGCTTACCCTAAGTCAAGGATTTTCTAGTTTCCCATGCTCTGCCAGCAAGGAAGTGCACAAGAAGGCAGGAAGGAGCATGACCAGGACAGCTGGCCCGAACTGGCCAAAGGGATATTCCATACAATAAAGCATCCTGCTCAATCTGTCAGCTGGGAGAGTCATCCAGGAGGGGCTGATGGCTGCTCGGGGACAGGCTGGGCATCAGTCAGTGGGTGGTGAGCAACTGTGTTGTGTTTCACTTGCCCTCAGGTTTTATTTCTCTTTCTCTTCTGGTTGTCTCTCTTTCCATTACAATTATTATTTTATAATTGTAATCTTATTTCAATTATTAACCTGTTCTTATCTCAACCCCGCGGGCTTTACCTTTTTTCCAATTCTTGTTCCAATCCTGCTGCAGGAGCAGCAGGGTATGTGAGTGGGTGGCTGCATGGTACTTAGTTGCTGGTTGGGATTAAACCACCAAACAACAGGGATCAAGTCCTGCACCTATGAGCACTCAGCGTACACTGGGCCCTGCTGCTTTCCCATCACACTTTGGGAGGTACGACCTGGCAGTGGAAAAGCCAGAGGCCTGCCTCACTGCTAGGGCTCAAACCCATAGCCTTGCTGAATGAATTGCCTGGGGAAAATGATTACACCTATACTTGCTCCTGGGCAAATCTGCAGACTCACCTAATCCAATTCACAGTGTTGTGGCCGTGGTGGTTGCCACCCACCGAGCCCTGAGGTGTGCGTAGGGGTAGGAGGAGGCAAGTCTCATGAGACAGGGGGTACTAAAAAGCCTAATGAACAGCACACAGAGTTAATATAAAAGTAAAGCTGTAATGTACTGCAGTGGAAAGCTAAGGAAAAATAAAGCTTGGCTGTCCTGTTGGAGCTGCATGTATCAGCAGGAGTCCTCGTGTTCTAATTTAGGTGAAGAATTAGTCACAGGCAGCAAAGCAGAGCCTTGGGAAGTACAAGAATCTGCCTCCTGGAGACCCACTCTTCCATCAGCATGCCAGTAGCCCCCCGGTGCCTGATGGGATGCAGATAGTCATCAACCTGTAGCCTTCTGCAGTCTCTGGAGCACAAGCTCAATTTATCAGGGACTAGCATGTCCCAGGCAATAAACAGGCAATCAAGGTTGGTGTGCCAGTGGAGAGGAGCTGCAGTCACTTTTCAGGTTCTTCCTAGGCAGCTGTCAGGAGGGTGGTGTTCCACCCTGTTCAAGCCCATGTATTTGGAAGGGGGATGGGGCCCCTCCAAGTGGCATCCGTGGCATGCGGCCAGGATCCTTGAGGAAGTCGTTGTCACGGACTGCTCTTGCCCGTATGAACATAACCCAGAACAAGAACTCTGACCATGCCTGAGCTTACACTTTCTGTATGCTGTGCCAGGGGCAGGAGAAAAAAAAATAAATCCCCAAGCATACCTTTTTACTGAAACCAAATGTGTTTATGTGAAAGATAGGAGTTACCTAAGAAAGATATGTATTTAAATGTGCATAGTTAAGTATCAGTTGTCAGCTACTCATTTGAAGCCCTATAAATAGTACCTCATTCATTTTTATGTTATGACATGCATATGACAGTTGGAGGTTAAGCTGGGTATGCCTTCCTCTAAGTGCCAATCCAGTTCTGCATCAGGAATATCAGTTTGTTCCCTTTCATGCTTATTTTCCCCTGGCTTACGTGCAGCACCATCAAACAAACAGAATTTGAAAATTTGCCAAAGGGTAATTGTTTTCGGCGTTGGAAGAAATACAAAAACACCAGTGGCGACATTTTTGTACTTCATGTTTGCTCTGTGTTTTTGTGGGCTTTTTTCTTCCCCCAATCGCAGCAAGTTACGTCCCTAGATAAACATCTCCTTAGCATCCCAGTCAGGCAATCATCCAAGCCCAAATGTATATGTTGGTTTTGCTGACAAAAAGAAGGGCATGCCACTTGGCAGTAAATGCTTCTCTAAGTTCTGCAATCCTCTGACATAAATGCATATATACAAGGGGGGGTTGGTTGCTTTCTTTTTTTCCCCAAAGTTCTGTAAGCTATTTTCCTTAAATTCCAACAATAATGAAAAACACTTGTTTGTAGCAAGGTCTGAGTTGTTGCATTGAGTGCTTGCCTGTGAGTCTTGCTCACTGTCTTGGGGGTCAGCTGAGCTCAGGGTGCAGATGGGGAGGTGGCAGATGGGTGCAGGGTGGCAGCAGGGTGGACACACTCTGGCAGGCAAACAGGGCTGTAATGAAATCTGCTGTGTGAGGTGGCTCAGCTACCCATGCAAATAACCCCAGTATTCAGTTATTTCATGTGCAAAAGCAACTCTTGAGACTTTCATGGTCCAGCAGCTCTGCCACGGGGGTTACCACCTCTAGGAGATGGTATGAGGAACTGAAGCCTAACCTTGACTTGGGTCTGCTCCAGGGGAATTCAGCTCGTGAGAGCCCAGGCCATGGTGGCACGTGGGGCCGGGACTGTTTTGCCCACAGTGCTGCAAATCTGTTGTCATTCAGAGAGCCTGATAATCAAACCAGAGTGTTTCACTTGCAAGGGCAATAACTCTGGAATGTGATCTTAATGGCTCAGTCCAGTGGTGTGGTGTGTAGTTCTGACTGTGATTTGGATGTCCTCTGCTCCTCCTGTGGGAAAGATCATCCCTTTTCCCCAGGGTGTTCAGGACCACGCACAACCACATTATTTTGTATGGGAATAAGAGCTGTTGTACCTGTTGCTCTCATCTCTGGGCTGTTTGGATGGCAAGATGCCTGTGGAACAGTTATTCCATGCTTTGTGGCTACAGATAGATCTGGTAATTGATCACTTTGGTTCACTGCAGTGTGGTTATGCAGAACTAACCTGGGCAGAACCTCGAACACGGCATCATGTCTTCACTGCAAATAGCTCAGTGGAGGAAAAAGTCACCTACTGGAGCATCAGGGAGAGTTGTAGTTTCCCAAGGCAGGTTTCTGGTGGGAAACCACTGAAGAATTTGCAGTGAAGACCTGACAGTTCGAGGTTCTGCCCAGGTTAGTTCTGCACAGCAGCAATGAACTAATGTTCAGCTGCAGCTGAGACTGATTTCAAAGGGAAAAGTAGCAAATGAAAATGAGAGGGGTCATTCTGTTTGCTTAGCTTAGCAGACCTGGCTGTATCCATAAAAATGTGTGAATGGCCTTACATGTAACACATGAGAAGCAGGTCTAAAATAGCACTCTTCCACTTTTTTATGACTTGGTCTCCTGATTCTGTGGGAACCATCTGCCTTGAGAGGAGTGAATCCTACTGCTTGTGCCAACTCTGTCAAATCTGACAGCAGATCCAAATGCTGGGAAAGAGGACAGGGGCTTGTCCTTCAACAGGTGACACATTTTTTAAATGTGCTAAGTGATTAACACTGGACAAGACTGGGATTTGTAACTTTCTGGTGGCCCTAGTAGTGCTCAGATGCACACAGGGGCAATCAGAAAGCAGTTTCAATCTATTTGCTTCGGTCTGCCAGATGTCACAAACTCATAGTTGCCTATAAACTTTTTTTGGTTGTTGTTGAACGAATGACAGAGGAGATTGTGCATTCCAAGGAGCATTACAATAGGTCAGTTTTTTCTGGTGGCACTGGTACGTGCTTTTCTAAGCATGAAAGCTGAGGAGGTCAGAGGAGTCTCTTCCTGCTTTCGCAATAGCAATAAGTTTCAGTTTACAAAACAGTTTCCCTGGGACAAGAACACAAGGCATTTGACAGCCTGGTTAGAGATAAGCTGTTTGGGACTGGGTTTTTTCCAGATCATTTTTGTATCAAAACAAGATCCTACTTTGTTTAAAACTAACCCTTTCTATGAGAATTAATAGTTCCGAGAGACTTAGCTCTAAAAATTTCAGATTTTTTTGTTTGACTGGCCTGTTTTGATATTTTTTGCATAGCAAACTCTAACTCAAAACTGAAGCTCTACCTCAGAATTGCATTAATTTTAACACTTAGTCATAAGGACCCCAAACCAAGAAAATAGCAATATAATTTGAAGTGCTCAAAGCCGGGAAGGAAATCCAACAAAAGCAACAAGAGAAAGAAGGGCTAGGTGTATTTTAGTTTTCTGAGTTTTGTTCATTTAGGTTTTTCTCTAGAATAATTCTATCAAAGCTCAAATGTTTTCTCCCACACAGGAGATTTATTTCCAGTGCAGTTTATTATGGATTCAGTAGTAAAGCAGTGTCCTTCACGACAGACAATTTTGCAAATGCTGTTTGAGAAGGGAAGGAAATCTGGCCCAGTCAGTCCCTTAGTGGAACTACTCAAACCAGAGGCCTTTCCCACATGATGTTAGGGATACTTACTTTCTCTCTGATGCTTTCCAGACAGCACTCATAAAGTAAAAGGGATGGTGTCTCTGAAGGGAGGGGTGTGGGAAGGTTTGAGCTGTGCAGTGAAGTGCCATTGAATGCATGAGCATATACCCAGAGGCTGGACAACATCAAAACTGAGTTTTGTTGAGCTCCACGCTGACCCTATCTCCACTGCCCTCCTCTAGTGACTCCAGCTTTTTCTGACATCCTCTCCCTGCAGGAAGGGAGGAGAGACCACTGTGGAGGAGGTGGGGGCTCAGCCATGATAGCTGTACCCAGACTCTGTTTTGCCACAGTGAGGAACTGGAGATGTTTCCCCCACAGACCGCAAAGGATGTGTATTGGTAAGGTGGAGCATTTCTGACATCTCTTGTGATGGACATAAGGCTTTTCAAGAAGGCTGTAGCCCCTACAGGCTTTTCCAGCAACCCAGGGTCACCAAGTAGGACTGAAATCATTCACCCTCATACCCATGGCTTGTCCCACAGCCACTAGCAATGCTGTGTGGTCTGTAGGGCTGCTGACACTGCCAGTAAATGGGCTTGTAAATAATCTGGACAAGATCCTGGGAGCCATGATTTGTTTGCTGATGGGGCAGGAACTGTTAGAGATCGGCCTACTCTTCTGTTCTCCCACCTCCTACAGGACTTAATTTCAAGAACTCTTTTCTCTGTCTCTTTGCTTTGGTGCTATATTCCACTGGGTTTTCCTCATTAAGAGTTTTATTGTTACCATGTTTAACTCCCCTGCTCTCTGCTGCTTTTGAGAGCCAATGAAGAGGAGTCACAGCCTAGGACTTGCCATGAACAGAGTCTGAGCAAATCCATCCATTGCTGCCATCAAGGGCAGCCTTAATACTCATTAGTTCCATAGTGAAATTTTACAATTTCCAATCTGAAATTGTAGAGAATTATCTCAAAGGCACAAGCACAGCAGTAGAGCTGCTGGGAAAGTCCTAGAGGACCTGCCCTGAGAAAACAGCATGGGCTGGGTTGAAAGAGGCTCTATGTAATAATTCTTGCTCCACCTTCCACTGACACCTCAGACGAATGGTCCTCGCCCTTTCCTGAATTCAAAAAGGCTGGCCAAAAAGGTCCCTTC
>WAAG01090020.1:4829-14983 GCA_013390105.1 Tichodroma muraria
AATAATATGACCATTTATAGATATAATTTCATTTGGCACATCTTGATGAATCAACATGCTAGGTCATAGCTCAGAAATAATTTATTATAGTGTCCCTAATTACTATGACTATGACATATACTATGAGATATACTATGAGTATGGCTTAATATTTGGAAAAATGACTGATAAAAACTATTCAATTAACTCTGCATATTTATTTCTGATTAGTTGTACTATATGTAGTGCTTCTGTATTAAAATAAATACTTACTGTCAGTAACAAAAATTGTCAAATAATATGCTAACTCAGGTCTGTTTGGCCAGCCCTGAGTGGCTATCTTTTCCAGCACTAGATTTAATTTTTTTTTTTAATTAACATTTTAATTTGCACATCATTTTCAGGAAGAACAAAATCACTTTTTCCTTCCTTCTTATGGGTTATGCTCTTTTATTATGTGCTTCTCAAGGTAATTTGAGTTATCTTTATGTAATAAATATCTATTGATGCACTATCTTAATTGATCAGAGTTCCAATATCCTATTATTTCCCTACCTTTAGAGCAAACCAAATCCTAATTCCATATTATCTATACTCACTGAGTTCTAAAGTTTGCATATTGAATGAAAAAAATCCCTCAAGACTTTTGCTTCTCAACTCTAACCATCTGAAGACATGCAGGTGTTCTCTGTGCTGTCCTTTGATGACTGTCTTTGAAAAGTAAAGCTTTGGGTGAATAGTTGACTCGGGACATCTGGTCAAAATGAGTAAACTGCCTTGGCTGCCATGGCCAGAACTTGCTGCCCTAAGGACAAGGTGAACTTCATATTGCTCCTTAAGGAGCTTCAGGTGCTCCTTAATGTTGTTTCCCATAAGGTCAATTGTGATTTCTTCTGGTGTTCTCTCTGGCTGTGGTCTGTGGAAACAAAACCCAGAAGATTAAGGGAAAATTATTGAATTAGTAGTTGGAAACACAAATTTGGAGTTATTAGAGCCCAAGGCTGTTATGAGATAGCACATCTCTCACAAAAGGTGCTAGTAAGGCCCATAACACTGTTGTTTAGATACTGTGGTCCAAATTCTGTGTCACATGACTGTAAGTAGGAGAGGATTTAGTCACTTCTTTTGATACTGTCTTGTTGAATCTCTGACTTAATAGTTTCCAAATGTTTTCACATAAACTGATTATGCAGCTGCGGCTGGTTTCTGTATTTCAGCAGCTCTAAATGTGGGGCCCTTAGAAGAACATAAAAACAGATTTGGGGCTGCCTTGGCACTATTGGTTTGAGGCCTGCTGACAGTGATCAAAGCTAAAGCGGCTGCATAACTCTTGGTTGGTACTGTACAATCTGAAATTGATCCACATATTTGCTCTGCATCTGCTTTTCCCTGTGAAGAACTTCAGGAAAAATATTAGTAATGACCATGGGAGTGAAAATTACCCATAAAGAAGAAGAGCATATGTTATGCAGTAAATACAAACATTTCTGAAACAAAGTTACATTGTGGGAATATTAAGATGGCGAAGGCTTGCACATCAAGATTTCCATACCACTGATGGGTTTTGTGTTAACTTTTTGTGCCCTTGACTATGGATAGAGCTTTGCAGAAATCTGAGACCTTCTGTGCTAGGATGCATCAAGTAAATTAGCAGCAAAGCCAGCGAGACTGGTGCCAAGCTAAACGTGGGCACTGCAATGATATTTGTAACTGTTTCCACCCATACTTTCTTTTCCATCTACTTTCAGTAGATGTACAGACACAGGATGAAATATTTAACGTTACTCGACAGTTACATATTTGCTAGTGTGGCTTGCTTTTGAGAAATAGGAAGCCTTTGTGATTTCTCCTTCTGTGTCACTGTAATAAATGGACACTGCTTTGCCATTAAGTTCAGCAAATGTAGGACTGAGAACAAATTAACTCATCACTATAACCAGTTCTTTACAATAGGGGAGGCAAGAAGAGTTGAATTTGTGATTGCTGCACCTGTGCCTGTGGAAAAGGATCAATGCCATGATAGCTAATTAAATGATGGTATTAAATATTATCTCTTTGAATCACTATCTTTGTTCAAGCTAGTACAATGCCATTTTTATGGACAAAACTACTACTATTTTTTCGTAGTTAGAGCAGAAGAGCATAGAATAAGTAAGATTTAAAAATAACAATTGTTGTAATTACTGTCATTTATGAAAATATTTCAGGCAAATTATTACAGTAAAGGAATATTTTAAAAGGAGTAGTTTTTCCCAAGTTACACGACAATTATATGTGAGCTGCCATATTTTTGGTAGTCAACAACACAAATGCACACATGTATTTTTGTTCATTTGTTCCAAGAGTCTCTGAATAATGATAGATTCATAAAAGCTAATTACAGTTAACTCCCAAAACAACTGGTTATGTGAGATAGTAACTGAAAAATCTATAAACACCTCAAAAGTCTGTAAGTGAGTCTGACAATGTGAATACAAATTTAAGTATAAATGAATACTTGCGTATATTTTATTCAAATAGGTTTTAAAACTGGTTTAATCTTTACAGCACCTCCCCTGCCATGGTTAAAACAAACACTATGCTGCCATGGGAAAAAGTGCCCTAATGAAGCACTAATTTGAACACTGATCACTGTAGATGTATACACCAATCTGGGGACCATGGGATTTTCTGTGCTAGGTATACTGTGTTAACCTGGAGTTCTCTCAAATCTCTACAAGATCAAAGAACTTTTCTGTTAGCTGCTTTTTTAATTTAGAATTTGTGGCTGCAGTGGTGCTATCATTGCTTTCTGTTTAAAAGAATTCATAAACGTGTAATATATAAATATAGAGCAACGCATGTATAAATTGGTTTTATTATTGTTGCCTGCTGCAGGATTCTCCCCTGTGCCCTCTGAAATATGATTGGTTCTGAGATTTCCCAGAGTGAGAACTCTGTACAGAAACTATTTATTTAGAAAAGTTGCAGTTACCTTCATGTAATTCTAAGT
Source organism: Tichodroma muraria (assembly GCA_013390105.1). Classification (NCBI taxonomy): domain Eukaryota; kingdom Metazoa; phylum Chordata; class Aves; order Passeriformes; family Sittidae; genus Tichodroma; species Tichodroma muraria. Next base: position 7,801 of record WAAG01090020.1, read on the forward strand.
AGGTACCCTTTTGCAACATTCCTATTCATTTGCCACTACAGGTGGATACAATCCTAAGTGGTTTTACTGCAGTTTTCTTTGATTTGATTTCCTAGTTTTTAATAAAATGATATTTTTCATTAATTTAGTCGGCTTCCCTATCTGGCACCTTTCCCTTCAGCTGAGGAAATAACTGGAAGGTGTTGACAGCCACATGGATATTCCTGGAGGGGGTGTCCTCTTGGGGAGTAGTGCTGCTGCTGCCCTCAAGGATAAACGAGTGAACGTCAGCTCAGGGGAGCAGCACCGATCCCGATCCCGCGTGAGAGCTCCATGCGTATGAAAGAGGATCTCAGATGACTCAACCTTCAAAAACATGGAGGTGCAAGGGCAGAAATTTCCTCGATTTTGTCTTTCAGTTTTTGACAAACATCTCACTGCCTCAGGCATCGGGTTTCCGTATGATGTTGTATCCTATCAATATGTATGGTTAAAGCTTTGTGAAAACAAGTACTGGTGCTCTCTTAAAACAGTTTTGATCATCTAAATCACTGATTATACTCATACTCACTGTCTTTTTTTTTTTTTCTCCTTCTCTCTAGGCATACTTACAGTCTATGTGTGTATGGATCCACAGGGCTGCCAATCTCGTTCACTTATTGTTCAGTTGTTGAAATGATTTTCCCTTCTCATTCTTCAACCCATCCATCATAGGCTCTCCTTTTATTTTCGTGCTTTGGTTGGAACATACACCTAGGATCCACAGCTCTGCTGCACAGACTGTGTCATAGTTAAAGGGTATATTCAATTACAGGGTTTTCTTTAGGCACAAGAAAATCTGACTTTTCCTGGTTTTAAACTCCATTGAATGTTGAAGCAGCTTTGATTATTCTACAAATCTCTGACAGTAGTTTTGTTCCATGGTTTATGCTTATCCTTTTTTTTTCCTCCTCTCTGTAATGTGGTTTGAATTAGCATGCTGATTTGTGAAAACATTACTGGGTTTTATATTAATCAGATTTCACTTGTACGCTCCAGACAGATTTTACTTTTTAGAAAATTTTTTACAATGCGTAATACTAAAAACAGCCTAAGCACATGGAACAGAGATGAAAACATAACACTTTGAGGGCAGGTCTAATTTCCTATCCCTAGGTGCAAGCCCACCATCCTTGATGACATGCTACCAGTTTTTTTACCATTCTAGCTGTTACTGTCAATAGTTGGCAGAATCGCTGAGGACCCAGAAAGTCAGTGTTTGTTTATCCAGTGTGACGCAACAAAGAGAGCAGAGCATTTTGTGTCATGGAAATCCACCTCATGACTTAGCAGTGATGGACTTGACACGTTCTGTATCCTCTTCCTGGTAGGTGTTGGCTCACAGCCCATGTAAAGATCTGACATCCACACTTTAGCACACTTTTTTATACGGGTTGGCATTTCTTCTTTCCTAGTGCTTTAGACTTACTTTGTCTTTTAGTGAAATTAGCTAAACAGATTATTGTCCTGATGCACCAATACATTGTAATCGTTATGTCTTTTTCAATACAATACTAGGGGTAAACATTTTTAGATGAACTCAGGTGTTCTTTGTACCCTTTTTCACTCTTTCTGTGGAAAAGTTTCATTGAGGCACTGCTCCAAATTCTTGCCGTGTTATCAGTCTACTCATGTTAAAGGCTTTGGGAAATAAGCTGTAATTTGCTCTTTTATGAACACAAAAAACACTGTGCTATGAATATGTATTGAGAACATCGAGAAGAAAATTTAGAATCGTCAGTAATAATTATTCTAGTTGATTGCAAGGATACTTTCATACTGTAAAATCATTAGGACTTTTAAAACTATGTGGGGTATTGCAGTGAATAAGAAGTGAAACACTTCATGCAGAATGGGTGTAAGAGAAATTTATACTCAAAAACATACCATTGGAACTTTAAAAATATAACTATAGTAAACAAATAAGGGAAACAAAGCCATACATCAGTCTTGGTGACAACCCCTGAGACATGTGAAACACAAAGTGCTTTTTCTAGGACCAAATGAGACCTTTAAGGAAGTATCTGGGCCAAATTTTAATGAAGACCAGCCAGAGACGCTAAATTTTAGCTATTTGTAACACAAGTAGTAGGAAATAAAAAAAGAAAAAAATACTTAATTGTCAATGAAACAGGAGAAGCCTGGTTATCCCTGCCCTCTACTGTGCTTTTCCTGCTGAACTGGTAATTGGGTGCAAGTAAAATGGCAGTCTGTAGTAAGTCTGCTGTGTAGCATAGGCTGTAACTATTATTCAGTTTACAGTGGAATTGCTGCAGTGCACTCTGGTTCAGAACTGTACTGTCAGTATTGCTGTGATTTTTAACCCAGTGCTTCTTGGTGAAACGGCAGAGCACCAGTTCTGAGTTACTTGCTGCACCATTCCTCAGACATCAGCTTGCTGAACAGCATGCTCTGGCTAACCTGTAACTCTGCACAAGTTTCCCAGTTGTAAGAATGGATGGAGGACAGTTCTAAAAATGATTAGCGTTCCCAGCTAATGAGTAACATTACACCAGAGTGCATTTTCTGGGCTAGTAGAGGGAACACTACAAGGTGGTGTGACAGGGGAGCTGCTGTGCAGCCTCTGCATCTGCACTGCAGTAGTTTACAACCCTTCTCCACAGTACAGAAACCAGTCACTGAACTAATTTGAAGGTGTCTGTTCATTCCTAATTATATGTTTGCTTTCCTGTGCATGCTAGATTTTAGATAAGCCTGATTGTATGTAACACTTTAATTAATTTCTTTTCTTCTTTTTTTTTTTTTTTTTTCAACAGAATTGGAGGCTGGGAGCACATAGCTGACCAACCTCAGGTGGCTTTTTCATCTGCTCTGATAACAATATGCATTCCAAGCAAAGATATTTGTTCTCTCCCTAGGAGATAGCTTTAATGCACATTCACCGTCTTCCTTCTGTGAGTTAGAGGAGCTTTCATGCTTCTAATTCCAATCTGTTTGATCTCCTACTTAAATTCTAAAATAAGTCCAGTAACTCATGAAGCTAGTACATGTTGACTGAGAATGTATTGATAGTTTGTTCCATTTCCTTCTGTAGAAAAGAAATAAAGTAATAAAGACAACCTCAGGCCCCGCTGAGCCTGTTATTTCTCTGAATTTTTTGTAGGTGAAGGGGAATCTGAAAACACATTAATTCACCTAAAATGCAATTCAGCCTTATTTTGGTACTGCTCTGCTATCATTTACAAGCAGAAGATTTTCTTGAGTTACTTTAGCCCTCATTTACCAAACATTTTGTATGTCAAGGAGAACAGTAAATCCTTTAAGACTCCAACTACCAGAGAGAGTAAGCCCCTAATATAACCAAAGCACAAAAGGATTTATCATAAACTAAATTAAATCATCCAAACTCATCTCACTCATCTCATCAATAAATATGAAGGAACAGGCAGAAGACAGAAATCAGTTTAGCATCTTAGCAGATACAGGGTCTCACTATTGTCTTGCAGTGCTTTTCTACTGTGTAGATAATAAAACCCAGCATCACCGCAGTTTAAATCAATCCAGATACAGTTATTAAAAGATAAAGCCACCAGGGAGGTAGGAGATGTGGTGTGATGCTGAAATAGCCTTTCACTGTGGCGTCACAAGTGAAATAAACGTGTAGGAACTCGCTGTCCTCGTGTAAACTGCAGAATCCCTGTGCTGTGCAGCGGGACTGGGAAGGGGCTCCGAAGATTCCGGGGCACAGAGCTGAGTGTGCTGCAGGGAACGAGTGTGTGCGGTGGCCTGTGATGGACAGCAGCCTCCTGAAACAGCTGGCAAAACTGCTGACATAAAGCAGCAGCGTGAGATTATGCTTTAAACACTGAATCACACTGAAAATATTTAAAGGCAAGAAGAAGAGAGAAATAAAACAGTGCTGGTTGTGGCCTGGCTTTTTCTTTCAGGCATCTGGAATGACTTGTTGTCCAGTGGAGCTTATTCACAAAGTGCAGCTTAAAAAATTTGATAAATTTCCTCCAATTATTTCTGTAAGTATTTGAAATGCAGACAATTCTAATCCTCTTCTGTAATTATGCTGTATGTTTCAAAAATCTGATCTCAATAACACAATTAAAAAAACCCAAGACATAATTTACTTAATGGAGCAGATTGTGTGGACCTTCAGTTTTGTTAAGAGAGCTAAGTTACAAGTAAAAAAAACAAACAAACACCTAATATGCAATTAATGCTGCCTTGATAGTTACAAAGATAACTGAACCCTTCCAAGAGAGAATAATTTTATTTTGTTTTTCAAGCAATTACCCTAATGTAATTGCTGCTCATAATCTGGCCTGCCTGATACAAACTCAGGATTTCATAGAATGTTCAGTGTCACAGAGGACTATCACAGCTTTGCACTCTCTTTGGAAAAATGCCTATTCATTGGTGATGTTCTTACAGTATTTCTCCATCAAACAATTTGGATTTGCCTTCCTGTGATACCAAACTGCTCATATTTATTCCCATCACATTTCATAAAATGAATGTGAGTTACAACAGGGTTTTTTCAGCTCTACACAGAATTCATGAATAACAAATTCCTAAAGAAGAGGAAGGAAAATAGATCACTGTGAAGTTTAGTAATGATCTGTAATGGATCAAGGCAGAAATAGTGTTAAAGTTGGTGCAGCAAAGTACCCTTGAGAATTTTCTTCTCTTTCAGGGAGAGTGTAGTTGCCACCAAATGTAAACCTTATTAAATGCAGCTAAATAGTGCTGTGCAGTGATGCAATAAAACTAGAGATGAACAGTGTGAGGCTGAGACAATAATGTGTTACCACACCTACTGTGTTCTACCCAACTTCTCTGTAATGCCAGCTGTCAGAAGAGAACAGTTGTGATTATATGGGATCGCATCTTGCTGATCTGCACAGATTTGTACATCTATTGAAACTGATATATGCTGAAAAAGAGATACATGCATATAAATTACTTGTGGAACTGGTAAAATTATAGTCTTAGTTTAAAGAAGTCTTAACCAAATGAACCCATAGAGATGCTTGTAAAAGAAGCACAGGCTTTTAGTAGTTGCAAAAACAAGATAGAGGGGGAACTGATGTGAATAAAGTAATGACATGTAATCAGAATAAGACAGATATTACATACATGGACAGGGTAAGGTTTCAAGTTATTTTAATGTTTTTAGTACTAATATTGATGGAATCCATAAGCTTTGTCAACATTGCTGTATCATTCTGTCTTCATTTTTCTACTGCATATTTAAAAAAATTGTAATATCTTTTGATCACACTCCGTAAAACTTTATCAGAACTTTATTTTGGTGGTTTTACATGACTCTTTTGTGATCCAGTTCTGTCAAAAGCATTAAAATGAATGAAGGTACCTATAGCTCCAGCATAGATAATGTATAACATCTCCTAGAGCCATCTCTCTGTCATATGTTTTGAAATGGGATATGAAGGCTTGACACTTGGCTCGAGCAATGATTTTGTTTGGTGCAACTCTTTTAAAGTGATTTTAAAATAATCTGCAAATTGCCCTGAAGTAGAGCACCTAGGATGGATTCTGCTGGTTATGTTTTCAAGGTGCATGCTGTGATGTGATAATTAATTCCCCTAGGCCAGTAGATGCTGGAGCATACACATATGTACATTCATATATAGTTTTCTATTATATACATATATTCATGTGAACACAGAAGTGTATGACTGTAAATCAAGTCTGAAAATTTTAAATTAGTCCTATGTGAACATCAAAGCATAACTCTAAACTGAGTGGATTTTATCGTAACAAGTTAGTGGCATGGACACAATCTGTTAAAAAAAAGTCTGCATCCATCATTTTGCTTTCAATCCTATACAGTCTACTGTTTTGGTGAGATGCAAAGGTGGTATTTAATGGAAATGAGAGATGCAATTTACTCATAATTATCATAAAAAGGGTTAATGCAGAATGTAGAGGTGACTAGATTTGTTTTTTAAATTACAGTAATAGTCTCACCAAGGAAAAATTCTTTTATGAAACATTCCATTATTGCTTTTACAGACTCATAATTTGAGGATTACTGCTCAAAAACCCAGTGAAGTCGTTTTACAATCATGGGTCCATTAAAGGTTTAAGAACTGTCTGGTTAGATTAGGAAGAATTCAGTTGTGAAAAAAATGTTGTGTGATTTCATATGCTATTTAAAATTGCACAGACACATGTGAAAATAGGCTGTATCTGCAGAACAGGCAGGTCATCGCTGTGCTGAATGGGGGCTTCCTCACCTCCAGGTAAACTTTGTACTGACCAACTTATTATTTCTGTATCTTTAGCAAAGTAGAAGTATTTATTATGACATCTATTTCTCTCATTTCAGGTACACTTGGCATGGTACTATTGATCCTCAGGCCAATTATCCATTAGGCATTAAGAGCCAGAGTGACAGGCAAATACAAATTACGACTATAATAATTCCAACAAAGGAATTGATAAGGAAAAGATAAGACACAGGTCTGCAGCTCAGCGAGGGTAAGGATCTCCTCAATCCCTGCTGTACTACTATAGCCACACTTTATATTGTTTAAGTATAAAGGCCTAAAGCACTCATACTGGTTCTTAGGGGCAGTATGTGAGCATCTATAAATGGGAAAACAAAGAAAAGTTCAGCAAACATGAGAGGTAGAGCTGGTTCACTGTAGCTGTTCAGGGCAACCTCAGCAGGGGTACCTGTCACCTTGCACTGTTTTGCAATTCTCTTCATGAAGTTCCCTGTGCTTGTAAACACGGTAAGCTTTGTCTATTTTCAGTAGGACAGGATGGGTTTACGTCGTTTACACTAATCCAAATGGGCTGCCTTGCTGTGGATACGTTACCTGTTTGATGACCAGATGACTTGTTTCAGGTCGGCAGGGCCTGGAAGAGTCCGGGCCTGGGTCCCAACACTCGCTACGGGTGAAGGGATTGTGAGAGCTCTAAGGGCGGCCGGGCTCCTGGGGGGGCTTTTCTCCCTGCGCCATCACCGACCACAGCATTCACTCTCGGGAGCTGCAGCGGAGCCAACCCAGCGTAGCTCCGGAGGAAACTCTGCTGGGAAAAGGCATCCGGGTGACCGGCTGGGCCGAGGCAGCTCCCGGCTGGGGGGCCGGCGGCGGCACTGGGCGCGGCCTCCCGGCATGGGACCGCGGCTCCTCGCAGCCGCCCGGCACGGGGGCGGCCC
>WAAG01090020.1:15285-48964 GCA_013390105.1 Tichodroma muraria
GGCCCGGCCGCTCCCTGGCGGCGGGGCATGTCCGGGCACGGCGCGCATCGGCTGTGGGGACTGCTGGGCCCCCTCCTCCCCTGCGGGAAGTGACCGTGGACGGGGGGGCGCGGGATGGGACGAGGCTGCCACACACCGAATCGCGCCGGCGGAGCCCCCTCCCGTCACCCCGCTTCCGAACGGGGCGAGGGGCGGCGCGGCCACGGGTCGCTGCCATGCCCGGCCGCTGCCCGGCGGTGTGGGGCCGCGCAGAGCGCTGCCAGATCCAGCGGAACCCATCGCCTTGCCCTTGGCTCTGGAAGCGCTGCCGTAACCTTTGGGAAAAAAAAAAAAAAGTTCATGAGGCATCACCGGTTCTTCCTCGGCTGTGAGCTCGTGCGGGCAGCGGCGCCGGGGCTCGGCCCTACTCTTGAGTGGCAGCGGGAAGAAACATTTTCTCTCCCTCCGTGTCTCTGCCATATTCTGCTCTCTTCCCTCCCTTCTGCTTGAAGCCGTTGCTCTCCGCTCTGCTTCTCAGCAGGTGTTAAGTTATGGCAACGTGATGAAGCGTATTACTGGTTTCCAATCTGTCAGCCCGTTCAGTCAGGGGAGATGTTTTTTGTTCGGCAGAAGCGTTGGCGCCTAGCTGTGAGTCGAACGAGCGGACGACAGGCCCCGCGTGTTTAACAGGGGCACGCGAAGTTAGGAGTTACTTGAGCTGACTGCTCCGTCCCTGCGCCCTGCCAGAGGATTCTGGTGGGGCAGCGTAGTCGGGAGCACCGCACGCAGCTGAGCAGTGCTGGGGCTGCACTGAGCCCTCCAGACATTTGGTGAACTGTCACACCTCCTTGATCCAGAATGTTTTAACCCACATCTCTTCGCTAATGAAGTGGATTTAGAGTTAATTTTTAAGAATCCCAAGTGACAGTTACTATTCATTATGTAATTGATCAGAAAGGGATATCTGTGGCCAGATATGCTTGTTCAGTTTTTGTAAAAGTGCTTCCTTTAACATCAGTGCTTACCTAGAAAAATGTAGGAAGTTGAAGTTTAAAGGTTGCTGTGGTTATTTCAAATATATCTATTTTAATTAACATAAGTACAATATAAAAAGCTAGCAAAACTAGAAAACAGTTTGAACATCCAGGCCATACAGCTCTTGTTTTTTGCAGAGTCTTAACAGGATTTCAGAGATGTGCACAGCGTGAGGATAATGTCTGCTACACTGCTTATTTAGAGAAATAGATCTTTTCCCTGTATCTCTGAATTTCTTATTGGTTTTGGGGGGGATGTTTTGGGGTTTTTTCACTTTGTTTAGGTTTTTTTATTTTGTGGCCTAGTCAGACCTTTGTTAAATCTTTTATTGACATAAATAGTTATTGTTAAATTGACTAATGAGATAAAAGATTATGGGAACTCCAGAGCTGAAGTAAGAACACTTCTTGTGTTTAGGTGTGGGTGATGTCAGGTTGCAAGTTTAGTAGATTTCTGCTTTCTATGACTTCTAGAATTTCACTGTCTGGCTCTTCTTTTCAGCTGGAATGTTTTATTCCTATTCCTTGCACAACTGACAGTAGTGGAAGTTGAGAAACATGAGAGGTGGGAAGCTTGTAAGGTATTTTGCTTCAGTGAACCCATAAGACTATAATGCTGCTACTTTAACTATATTTGTATTTTACTTCCTGCTTGTCTGTCCTTTCCTTTCATCCTTGTTTTTGGTTCTTGCTTCTTGCCATTCTTTTGTTGTTTTCCCATGGCCTGTGTGTGGGTGTTTGGTGTCTGTATCAATGCACTGCCGCTGACCATTGCTGTGTGACCTCATCTGTAAACTGCTGCTCCAAAGACTGGAATTGGGTTTGTTTCAACTGTTCTTTTGTGAAGCCATTTTGTTTATCATTCTTGAGAAATTCTGGAGGACATAGAAAGTTATCAAATAAGAAGGAATCAGTGAACCTGTTGTGATTCTGAAGCAGATTCCTTCTAGCTGTGGGGAAATCCTGGTAGCTGTCCTTTGGTTTGGAGGTGCCAAGATGTAAATTTCCTTTTTGATCCAGATAGCCTCTTTCTAAGCTAAAAACCTCACCCTGAGATTTATTTAGCAATGCTGATGAATGGCACAGTAAGTTTCTTATGTGGAGTTCAAGCCAACTGAACCACTTCTGGGATTTTTTTCTGGCTTTCCCATAACTGCTCAAGAGTTAGTAAAAAAGGCATCTAGAAGGCTTTCTAATACTCTAGTCTCTCATGTGTTTTTTTTTTTGACAAGAGACAAGAAAATCAGCAGAGAATGGCTGTTCTTTCTTATGGGCCTCTGACAGTTTTGAGAGCTGGGTGCTGGTTTAACAGTGCTTTTGTGGTTTGATTTGATGATCTTGAGTGAGCAAAATGGATATTGGAAACTGTAAGCTTATTCAGTTGCTTGAGAAAGTAACTGGTGCGAGACTTAGATTTTATTTTAAAGAACTATTTTTACTGACTTCTTGGTACAAAAGAATTTTAAAATAAGAGCAAAGAACTTGCAACTGCAGCCAATAAAAGTTTTTTTGCAGAGATAAATGAGTATTTTTGTGTGTTCTCTTTCTTGGGTATCTGCAAGGTGTGGTGTGCAAGGCTGTCTATAACTGCATTTGTGGTAGTAAACTAAGGCTCTCTGTTTAACAGTCCTCAGTAATGTAGCTCTGAGTTGCTTAATTCCACTCTTAGTCCCCTTGTCTTTATCCTACTTATTTCCATTTGAAGGGCATAGGGGCCTCTTATAAGCCATGTGAGGAAACCTTTGCTTTAAAGCTTGTTTCTCTTATGGCTGTTGGGAGTATTCAGGTAGGAAACATAAAGGAAGATTACATTGGTAGTGCAGACCCAGACTCTTCCATTCAGTGCATCTTCAAGCACTGCTTTCAGTTGTGCTGATACTAGTTATGCAGAGTATATTCATGTACTTTCTTTGGAGCAAAACCAAGTCTTTTAATTCTCATGAATATACATTCGTGACGTAATCATGGATTAATTTCATCTCAGTCCTTAGGACTATATTACTATGGTTACAGAAATAGTGGCATTTTAATATTGTATGAGGAATGTTGTGTTGCTGTTACTGCCACGATCCAGAGTTTGTCGCAAACGGATGTGCTGCTTTGCCAGAGTTAACAGAGCCATGCTGCTTCCTGCTGCAGGACAGTATTGTTGCTCCCAGGCAGGCTTACTCACCTAACAGAGCAAGCTAGCACTGTGAAAGAAGAAATAATTACATGGCACATTGTTATTATCATATAACAAATGTTACTAATGTCAGCTAATTATGTAATAAAATCAGTGCTGTTAGGATCCTTTGAACATCAGAATAATGCTTGTTAACGCAAATCTATGGCTCAGGTGTGTTTCTCCTCAAGCCATAGCATTACATTCACTGCCATTTAGTTGCCCTCCTTGTTTTGTGTATTCCTAAAAGCTCAGTACCGAGACTACTTAGAAGGAGGGAGAAGTCACTGCCCTTGTCCCTGTGGTAGAGCCCTGAAGTCTGTGACGAGTGACACCAGGAGCAGTCTTTCTCTCTGTTTTGCAGGGCCTGGCCTCAGCCTGTGGTCTGTAGCAGTCCTCCCAAAAGGGGAAAATCCAAACTGTGGGTAGCCAGATATGTCAGGGAGGGACAGCTGTAGGCACCTGGGCTGCTGCAGTGTGGTGTCTGGGCCTGAACTAGAAAGCTAAGGGATTGTTTTTTATTTCCACCCCTTTAGTGTTTGTCTTTTCTGTCTTTTTGTACCTCTTGTGCTGGTTTAAGTTATAACCGAAGGTAGTCAGGGCAAGGGTCATTGTTTTGTGATGTGTTTAGACAGTGTAGAAGACAATGGGGACCCATACTCTGAGCCATAAATAGTGTTAATTGTCAGCTGCTTCCTAAGTGACTGTTGAGAACAGGGACGGTTTCTCTTCCTCTGTTCTCCTATTGTTGGTTTCTAAATGATGTTTTTAACTGAATTCTTGCCAAGAGATTACCTATTAAAAGATTTAGGACTTAACATACACGAAATAAAGTTGAAGTGACTGCTTGGGCTGGGATGTTGCAAATTTTTTGATAACATTTTAAACCTTTCTTACTCTTTTAAGCATTTGTCATTTTACTAATAGGCTATCTTTGTAGATTACAGATTACTGTTGAAATGAGAGCAGTCAGTGGAACACACTGTAATTTTTAAAGAGATGCCTTAAAGAATGTGTGGGGAAACTAATAGGGAACTACATATTAGTGCTGACTTCTGAAGCAATAGTGACACAGGACAAATTTTCTTTGGCAATGACTACTCTTTCCAGATCACTTTAATGGTATACACTGTGAGAGAAGACTTGAGAAAGTGAAGAGTCTTTGGAACTTAATTTGCAAGTCAGATATGTATTGCAAGTACTGCCTCATCCTGTTTTGATTGTATTAGTGGACCTTGTTGAAAACTTCATTGCTTTTGCTTAGTCAAGGCAATCATGTTAGCTTTAGCAGCTGATTTTCAAGGTGACATTTACCTGAGGAGAACAAACTTTGCTTTATTCAGAGGAGAAGTATTTCAGGATAATAATCGCATTAGTTATCCAGCATTTAAGCAGCTAAAGTCCCTAGCCATGATGATAAATGTTTTAGTGTGATTGTTCTTCTATGTTCCTCAATTAAAATTAATTCTGTGGAAGATAATTTAGAATAGATTGGCAATTGTTTCTTTTGGTAGTGTGTTTCGGAGATACTAACATTGTGTATTGACTTGGTTTAGCTACAGTGAAGAATAATAATCGATTACATGACTTGCCTGTGCGGAAAAGTGAAGTTCTTGTTGGAAAACTGCAATGCATTTCTGCTAACACCCCAGCAAGCACCTAGGAATGGTTAACTATTGACTGCCACCCTGTACTGCTAGAACTTGTCTGAACATTATTTTTCTGTCTTTACACAGTGAATCTCTTCCTGACTGGGAAAATAGAAAGTGCTGTTACCTCATTAGGTAAGACATACTTTTCTTACCCGTATTTACTGTTCCTTTGAGCTGTTACTGTTTCTTCCCCATACAGAGAGATGTTCTAATGAATGACTTTTTCAATGACGTTTGTTTAAGACAGACTAACGATGACATCTTAGGAAGTTTAGGACTTTTAAGTTTTCCTGGGCTTTGTTCCGGTGCCAGCCAAGGTGAGGGATTGTTGTCCCTGTACCAGTCAAGGCGAAGGATCCTTTTCCCGGTGTCCCCAAGGCCAGGGCCGCTGTCCCCAGGGCCAGGGTCGCTGTCTCCAAGGCCGGGGCTGCTGTCTCGCTGTCCCCAGGGCCAGGGTCACTGTCCCGCTGTCCCCAGGGCCAGGGTCGCTGTCCCGCTGTCCCCAGGGCCAGGGTCGCTGTCCCGCTGTCCCCAAGGCCAGGGTCGCTGTCCCCAAGGCCAGGGTCACTGTCCCGCTGTCCCAAGGCCGGGGCCGCTGTCCCCAAGGCCAGGGTCACTGTCCCGCTGTCCCAAGGCCGGGGTCGCTGTCCCCAAGGCCAGGGTCACTGTCCCGCTGTCCTCAGGGCCGCTGTCCCGCTGTCCCCGGCCCGGCCGGGCTGAGCCGTGTGGGCGCGGCGGCGGGGACAAGCCCGAGGCGCCGCGCGGAGGCCGCGCCGCCATTTCTGCCCCCTCAGCTCCGTCCCGGGGCGAGGCCGCCTCGTGCGGCTCCGAGCGCTTCGGCGGCATCGCCGCTGTCACTAGAGCTGTCGCTGTTTGTTTTCTTATCTGGTCGCTGTTAAATTGCACATTGTTACAGTAACAGTAAATTGTTACCTCAGCCCGTAATCTGCATTTTGTCTCTCTCACCTGAGGGGGTGGGGGGGACGGGAGTGGCTGCGTGGGGCTTATTTTCCTGTTGGGTTTAAACCACAACAGGATTATAGACTGCATCGTTGTCATTGTGATAGATAAAAATTGTAAGCTTGAGGCTAAGGTCGTAATGCGTACTGATATGTTTAGGGGAAAGCTCTGTGTTTAGGAAGTGTGCCTGGGAGCATCAAGTCAGGGAGAGTGGCTCATTCCCGAGGAAGCTAACACAAGAATATTAAAAATGTCTCATGAATGTCAGCGTGGAAATTCAACCAGAATCGCAGCACTTAGTGTAATTTCCTTCTCTCTAGCAGTGCTGTGACTTACTGACATTATGGGGATATTGCCATCAGGGTCCTCTTAGTGATAAGGACCCTCTTGTGACTGTCAATCCACTGTCATACATGTAGATGACATACTTTATTCCCAAAGAGGCTGCAACTTATATTAAAACTGAAAACAGCAAATAAGGGAGATGGGAGGAAAAGATATTGGAAAACAGAAAAATAATTCTAGGACAATTAGATCGAATAATGTGGGATCTTGAGTGTTCAAGTCAAAATTGGTGGTTGAGAGAAGGTTTAAATCAGGAGAAGGTAGGAATTTTATGGTTAGGTAGCCTGCTAGAATTAAGCTTAGAGGAAGTGTGGATAAACCATGTGAACAAACGTGTTGTTTGCAGCACAGTATTTTCCATTCTTTCATAAGAAAAAGAACAGAGTGTCATTTATGTCCTAGTATGTTCTGCCTGGATTGTTCTTTGGCTTTTGATGGAGTTTGGCATCTGTTTGGTGTGTGATTCGTGAGTTTACAAAATGTAAATTAAGTGATTACACAGTTGCTTACTTAGACTGGTGATACTGCCTCAGCCTAAAATATCTAGAGCTTCTTCCAGTTGTCTCTGCTGCTTTCTAACACTTTTTTTTTTTTCATTAGAAATAGAGTTGTAACATCTGGCTTTTATTCCACAAGTATGCTGAAAACCTCAGAGTATTGTAGCCTTCATGTTTTCTTGTCTTCATACAGTTTTGAGTTCCCTTGTCTCCTGATGGTATAACTGGAGCTTGGGATGAAAATCATCAGAGGTCACTGCAACAGAGGGGTCCATGTGTAGCTTCTCTTACCTGTGCTCGCAGGAAGCTGGATCAGCCTGTTGATCGAGCAGCACGAGCTCAGATTTTGTCACATCTGTAAGTGGAACCCTTGGACTCTGCCTCTGCCGTCGCTGGTTCTGATCGGGGGCAGAAGCAGCCAGCTGGAGGCTAGGCAAAGTGAAGGGGAGCCTTAAGTCTTCTTTTTCCACAGGCATAAGGCATCTGCATTAAACAATGTGTGCAAGCCCTTCTTGAAGGGAGCATTGCGAGAACTTGGGAAGAGTTTCCTGCCGACTCTGAGACAGCTACTTGAGGAAATGTATATTGCCAAGCATTTGGTTTTGAGAGGAAGTTCCTTGTGGCAAGTGCAAAACATCCTTTATCCTGGAGCAGATGGTTGGGATGTGTTCTTTGTGACTGGGACAGGCCCTGGTGCAGAAGAATCTGAAGCTGCAGGATTTATTTTCGTCTGGGATTGTCTGAAAATTTATTCCAGGACAGCATAGTACCCTCAGTGCTGTCCTTTGGTGAAGCTCAATGTCTGTTTTATTACAGTTGCTCAAATGTTACAGTTAAAAAATTAATTAAATTTATTAAAATTAATTTACTTAATATTTTAAATTACTTAATATTAATTAATTAAAATTAATTTATTACAGTTGCAAAAATAAGAGTAATATTATTCATAGAAAGTTTTTGGAAACATCATTGCGTATATTTGTGGCATATTTAACTAGCAGAGGGAATCTACTGCTGTTTACAGTAGAAAAAATCCATTTGATTGTTACAGAAGACCTCATTAAGATTTATGCCCTCTGAACAGAAACTTTCTGAATTCAGATCTCTTCTGGCATTTGTTTAAAGTTTGGGGTTTTCTTTTTCTTTGCTTGTTTTTTTGTTCTTGTTTAGGTATTTTTTAACTGTGGAAGATATATTATTGTCTGTCTTTATAATTTCTCTTTTCTTTAAAAACACTGTCTCTGATTTTTGGTGGATTGGTTTGCCAATCCAGGAATGGGTATTTTTATGTTTCTTCAGTAATGCTAAATGTGGGAAATTTAAGCAGCTTGGAGTTTTTAGTGAATTGGGATTTCACTTTTCTTCTAGGTTTATGCAGAAAGATACCTTATATCTTCTAGGTTATGTGGAAAGACACAGAGTTGTTGAAAAAGTGTTATCACTGCTATTCTTATGTGTTGTCACTGCTGATAAGGTCTTCAGAATCCAGGACTGTACCTTTCTATTTAGGAATTTCCCTTTCCTTTACATGTTTTGGCAATTTGAACTGGCTTTTGTTTATTTTCCTTAAGGAATCACAGTGTCATGCTGAAGACCAGCTTAACAGAACAGTACTTAGGCATGAGTGTGATTTTGCATACTTCATGGCCGGGAGCTGAGGAGGGAAGTGGAACCCTTTTATTGATATTGAAGCCCCAACAGTATAAAATTCTGCCCTTGTGTGGTTTTACCATTTTGTTGTCAGCGCTGAAGGCTGTGTTTAGTAAAGGTTTTTCTTTCAAAATTTGCGTGTGTGAAGAAAGAGCAGCTGAAAGCTGTGCTCGGGTACTTCACCTTTTTGCCTTGCGGCAGTCAGCGCTCGAGGAGTGGAGAGGCAGGCGACTGCTTAGGGAAGGAGGTCGATTGATGTTTGCAAATCCTGTACTAATGAGCTTTGATGGGAAAAAAAAAAGCATCAAAAACATGAGGCAATTAAGTGAGGTTTGGGTAAACACTACAGTAGTTTTGGGAGGAGTGTATATGTGTGTGTCCCCAGTTTGCTCCGACAGGTTTTGGGGACCTTGGACATATAGTTAAAACGGCGTAATTAGGTTTTGGCAATACTCTCTTGGTGTCTTTCGTAATGATAGTGTACCCCGTGACCCCCTGTGCCCAAGGATCGTTCCCGTGTCCCGAGGCTCTCGGCCGGGAGCCGAGCGTGCCTGTGTGGAGTTGGCCTGGGCGCCTGTTGTTTAACAGCTGCCCGAGCAGCGCCCCTGCGCCTCGTGGCTGCGGGTCGGCCGTAGCGCACGAAGGGAAGCTGCGGCGACGCCGTCTGTAGCCCCAGCCTCGGTCTCCTCTCCTCCGGCCGCTCGGGAAGGCGGAGGTAGCGGGCCGAGAGGAAACAGCCGCGAAAAGCCGTGCCAGCCCTACTCTCGGCCTGTCCCCCTCCCTGCGGTTTCGGGAGCTGGAGCGCTGGAGCCCGCTCCGGTTCAAGCCGCCATTGACCGCACGCAGCCGGGAGGATCCAGCCCGGCCGCCCTGTCCTGACTGCCCCTGCCTCTAGAAATTCCCTCCGTGAGTTTCCAGCCCTCGAATTCAAAGAATTTTGGTCAGGGCCCCAGCCGTCAGGAGATAACCCAAGTGAGAGAAAGGAGAATGGAGGGGAAAAGACTGACACCGTTTCCCCTTTTGTCCTTTGACCCGTGTGCTCGAAATCCAGGGCACCACCTTGGGGGCTGTGCCTGGCAATTGTGGTTTGGGGTCTCTTTTTGTTTTGGGGAGTCCATAGGATTGGGCAGTTTTGTATTTAGTCGTTATTTGCTGTCGTTTCTGACTGTTGCTATTCTGCTTGTTAGTAAAGGGTTATTTTTTCCCTTAATCTACTTATATTCATTACTTGTTTGTACCCCTGAGGGAGATAGCTAGACCCAGAGGCTTCTCCTTCAAATTGTCTTAAACCAAAACAAATATTCAGATTTGTGGTCCATTCAAATCAGGACCCTTTGCGAGAGCCAAGCAGTTGTCCTTTTGATTTTGAGTAGGGCAAGTCTGAAATGCTTGATATGTGTCAGAGGGGATAAGGCCATGGTGAAGTATTGGCGACAATAGCCGTTGTCAGATGAACTGCCAAAAATGGCATATAGTGTCAGTGCAGCCATTAATTCGCTATGTCCTTAGATTTGCACAGCTACAATTCTTCTGTGAAAAGGAGAAATCTCTTTATTTTGTTACCTGTTTTTTTCTTGCCTCACATTTATATCAGATGTGCAGTGTTAAGAAAAAAGCATTTCTCATTGAAGACCTGAACTGTGATGTTACAGCAGATCCTCTACGTTAGGAAACTACGTTATTCCAAAAGAAAAAAATGTAGTGATATTACTTCAAAAAAGCTGGGATACTTAAGTAGCTGTTGCTGAGAGTCTTTGTAATTGCTTCCTAAAACTGAGAAACAAGTATTTGGGAGAGTAATAGCTCCACTAACTACACTAATGAATGTGTGAATGGAAGTGCTCATGCGGAGCCACCAGCCTGTCAGTGGGACTTCCTCAGAATGGAAACTAAATAAGTTTTGTGTCATTTTGATTCTATTCTATTGCAAATACTATGAATAAGGGATGTTAATCCTGAACATAATTTGGTACAAGGACAGCAGAACTATTTCCACAGGTGTTACTGGAAGCCTCTGGATGGTGCTGCCTGCTGCATTCTTTCTTTCACTTTGTTCATTCAGTTTCCTTCCCACTTTGAAGTGTTATTGACCTGGCAGTTAGGAAATGCAGCATTTCCAGCTCCTTCATGTGTTTGCTAGCTCTTGGTCCTCTTTTGCTGCTGTGATACGTTGATGCAGTAACAAGTATGTGGAGGAGCACAAATATAGACCTAAAGAAACTGAGAACTGGAGTTGAAAAGTCCTGTGGATCTTACGTTTGCTGTAATTGCAACTGCATCTCAGTATTTTCCAGCATCTGGCATGGAGCCGCTCTGGTTTTAGAAATGTGATAACAAAAATATTCTTGTTTTTATAACTTCAGTGCTGCAAAATATTTGTTTGGAAACAGATGTTTTCATGTATTTATGTATTCTGGATGTTTTTGTGGCCTTTGAAACTAGTAGGAATTATATGCATGTATTTCAGTGGAATGCTCCAGCTGTAGAGTGAAAATAATAGCATTTTTATGTTTTGCCTCAGGTAAGTTACTCACCTCATGCTTTCTGTATTCCTGTGGCTCTCACTTCAAAAGTACTTACTGTGAACAAACAGAGTAGTGCCAGGTCTTGGTTTCCTAGGGGGGACATGCTGCAGCCCAACCCCAACCAGGAGCTCTGCAGGCAGCCCTGCCACCAGCCTCGACTGCAGCCAGGTAGCCTTGCTGGTACTCCTTCCTTCCATCCCTCTAGTGCAGCTAAATCTGACCCTGACTGGGCATTGAAAGTGCTCTATTTATGTGGCTGGATTTCAAGCAGTACTGTAAATCTCTCTATAGTGCAGTGTATTTGGATGCCTATGTGTATGAGGTGACAAGGTAGAGGCAGCCTTTTTTTTTCCCCTTGCTACATTTTTCAGCTACAAGAATGTAAGCTTCTGTCAAAAACTGAGATACTCAGTTGCAGTCCCCAAGTCATGCTCTAGATAGTAATTTGGTTCTAAAATAGTTTAAATATTTTTGGATAATGTTCAGAATAGCTATTGCATTACAGAGAATTTTCCCTCTTGTAGTCTGCTTGGAGTACATTTTCCTATCAGAACAGCTTTTCAACTTGTTCTTGGAACATTTAATTTTCATTTTTGAATTGTTTAATTACAAATTATAAGTATTTGATGTAGCCTGCCGTTTTCCATAGGAAGGACTAAATGTGCTTTGAAAATGCTGAGTTTTACTTGACCTTTTTTGCTCCTTCTCCTGTCTTGAAAAATTTTCCCATCTATGTGGCTTCAGAAGGAATTTAGAGTACTTTAGTAATGTTCAGTGAAAACATTTAACATTAGACTGCAGTTTTTGCTTTTTTGTGGGAGGGGGTGTGGGGGTGGTGGGTGGTGGTATTTTTTTAACCCTTACAAACTCCTGATGTGGCTAAGAGAATAAACAACATGTCCAGGAACATGTTACAACAAAATGAGCCACTAGCTAGTGTACAGTTAATACGGACCTTCTTCGCTTGCTGGGTGACCTACCTAGGCTTTGGGAAGCTGTAAGGAGGATTTCTGTATTACATCCTCTTGGCAGATCCATGCACTAATATTGATTGTAGCCTGTGGTAGATTCGTAGAAGATTATTGATTGGTCCTCCATTGAAATGCAGGTTACGCTTACCTACACTTGGTGTGGGTGTCTTGAAAAACAGGTCAGGGAAGAAAGCAGTAAGAGGATAAAACTGTTGACTCTCATACGTCTGCAGTCTCCAGAAACTGATGAAAGCTCTTGAAGCTAGTATGAATTGTTGATTAGGCAAAGCATTAACAATATTATTTTTCTCCCCTTATTAACAGCTGCTTGCAGTGGAGAACTGGAACAGCACACAGAGAGACGGGGAGTCATCTACAGTCCTTCCTGGCCATCAAACTATCCTCCAGCCATAAACTGCAGCTGGTACATTCAAGGAGATCATGGAGATATGATAACAATTAGGTATGGTTTGATATTTGTGGAGGTGAAGGATTGTTTTGCTGAAATAAAACAAAATGTGAGTTTACCTGATACGCCAATGTGAGCCACTTGATGATCAAAGAAAGCTGAAATTTCTAGCACTGGAACATGATTTCAAGTTGGGCACCTCTCTCTTTTTTAAAAATGCTTCACTGTGTCTTGTTTCTGTAGGCTACTTCTGACATCCATTATTACAGAATTCACTTGTGGTCTTTTAATGTATTTATCTTGACGATGACTGTGTGAGATTTCATGTACCCCTGACAGATGAGGGAGTGGGAAACAGCAGTATACTTACATTAAATAGTCCCTTTTCCCTTCACTTCTTATAAATAGGAGTAGGTGAAGGCTGTAAAACCTGGAACAGCTTCAGTGGGCATGTAAAATCCTTAGAGAAAAAATAGCACTTTCACTAGTGTCTTGAAATGGTGCTATGTTTAACAGACAGTTGAAGATAATTATTGCTTATTGTTTCTTGTTTACCAAAAGACACATGCTTTTCTGCTTAATATTTATTTCCAACCAGTCAAATAATAGTTAGCATTTGTGGTACAATTTCAGCTCCTTTCTAGAAAAATGCCATTCAATAAAGACTAAAATGTACTGCAAATGGTTTGTTAAGAACGTTTAGGGTATAATATGAGCATACTGTGAATGTGCTTAATTTCTCTGGGCTAATGGTAGGATGCTTCACAAACCAATAATTTCTAACTTAAAAAATAAAACCTAGGAAGAGTTTTTTTGGGGGGGGTTTAGTACTGTTATATTTGATACCATCTGCTCATTCTTTGCTCAGCTGCTTAGAAGGACTGCAAAACCTCTTCAACTGCAGATGCTCAGAAATTGAAAACAAATCTGCCACAGATGGAATAATCGGAAGGCACCACCATCCATATTTCCAAATAGGAACTACTCACCAAAAGTAATGAAGTAAATACCTGCCAGCATTTGAAATTCATAAATAGAAACATGCTTTTAAACCCCATTACATTACATTGGATGGGGGGAATTTGTTTCAAAGCAGAGCTTGTTGGAAACTGAGAAAGCATACAAATGAGACACAGGAGTTGACTCTGGAGAATAAGCTGCAGTTTATGCTGTGAAAATGTTTCAGAGTTCCAGTTAGAATAAGGACTCTTCTGCAAGTATGAGTGTTACAGAGGCTAAAGAAACCAAGGAACGTGAAGTGTGGCAAATGGTAATAATGTGTGTACAGTTTAGATGTATGCAAAGCATTGTGACTTGAAAGATTTCTTCTTAATGGGTTTGTTTTCTATCACTGAATACACAGCCGTATCCTGTCCCCTCTGCACATGCAAACAATAGAAACTACCTGTTTACATCCCAGGGACTGGTGGTGTGGTGTTATGTTTCTGGCTGTAAATGTACTTGGAATGACTCACTCCAGCGTATGAAATGCAAAATGTTACAGCATCTGAGGATTTCTTTACAAGGCTGTTGCCCTTGCAATGCCAGGGATGTAAAAGAAGGAACTGACTTGCCTAGGCTAAGAGGTTTCAAATGCAAATATGTTTTCTACTTTCCAGTTGGATGTGCTTCTTATTCTAACAATGTGTTGGTAAGGGCATAAGAGTAGCTTTTCAAATTTTCCTAGGAAAATCAAACACGGTTCTTGTGCTAACATCTGGATTTTGAAAGGTTCCAAAAAACCCCATCTCCTTTGTGTTGTGTTACACAGCATGCACTTCCTTTGATCTTGAATTCTCGTTGACAATAAGACAGCAGTGTTATGTAAGAGATATATATATATATATAATAAGATACAGCAGGAGTCATTAAGGGATGAAATTGCAGTTGAAAGTATTTTTTATTTCTGAACTGTTTGCACTTGGTGGTTATTTTTATAAACCTATTTTTCAGCAGCTTTCAGTAGAACAGTGACCAGATCTACATGTGTATGTAAGATGCTGGCTTCTGTGGCCATCTCCTTTAGAAGCTATGTCTTAATGTCTGTCTTTCATGTGTGTATTGATCTTCTTCGTATCCTCACATTTCCATGCTTATTGTTTTGCTTTATACTTTACTTTTTAGAAATCCTTGAGGGAGCTTTCCCATGGACAGGAAGTATATGTTCTTTGTGCTTATACCACTCTATATGCATATGTCAGTACTTTCTTTCAAGTTCATGTGTCTGATGGAATGGTTCTATTGAGACCTGTGAATGTCTGTAGCCACTCTCTTCCAGGACTGTATTTGTCTCTTTAAATTCAGGTAGTCAGTTACTGGTTACTGTTTTGGAAACTACTTGGTTTTTCCACCCATTTTCTCTATTTTTATGCTTCTTTTCACAGAGGATTACATAAAATCATGTAAGATCAGATAAAGATGTCATATGCAGTAGCTACCTTTGGACCATCGTTTACAGGCTTTATAGGTTTATCTTTCCTCATATCTAAGAAAAAGATGAAAAAAAATTTTGTTTAGAAGTTGCTGTTACTTGACGGTTGTAATTAACCCTGGTGTGGGTGGAGTATAAATTTATTATTTTATTGCTGGAATTTAGGGGACTGTGAGTAAAATGTTCTCCATGTTCAGAATTTAAGATAAGAGTACTGAAAAGTGATCTACTTAGTGACCCACTCCAGCTGTCTCTTATTAATTGAGGTGAGGGGATCAGCTTCATTGGCTTTCACTTCAGTGATTCATAACACTGGCTTTGAAAAAGAAATTGTCAGATACCATTTGAGTTTCAATTTCTGCATAAAACTGAGGTCTGTTCGTATATTCTTGCTGGTGTGTAATTGTAAATTAAAGGGACTGCTTCACAGTCTATTTACCAAACTCAGTGTTTCAGGACTTGACATTAATTAGAAAAAAACCTCATAATGGCCATTTACTTGCTCAGCTTTTGAAGAAATAGCTCCAGTGTCTCTTTGCCTATGCAGTTATGCAGTTAGCTGGTGCTTGGGAGCTGGGAGTAGAATAGAGCTTTCCTGACTTCAGGTCCTTGTGCTTCAGTGGTTAAGTAGAAGTTTTTAATGAGCCAATTAAGTCATCAGTTGTTCACAGTCTACACTTTCTGTGAGAAGCTGGCAAATAGAAGTAACTTTTCTTGCTTAATTGGTCAGTTGGTTTTATTTTGGGACTGTGCTTTACTGACCTATCCATAATATTTATTCTCCAATTTTTAAAATGAGTTTAGAGGGCCAGATTGGACAATTTTTCATTTATTTACTAATTGCTTTCATTCAGATTTTGCATCCCATGCTTGTCCTTGTCCAGTTACTAAGAAAGCTTTCTTTTTCTTTAATCTCTAGTCCCTCGTGCCTAAATTACTGAAAGGGTTGTAGAGAATTCCCTGCGTTATTTATAGAAGTGCTTTTTTTTTCCTAGCTGCTACTGTTCCTTTCAGTGCAGATGGCAAAAAACTGAGCTCTACAAAGCATTAGTTTTGCAGGAAGCAAATTTTTCTCATATATATAAATATAGACTATTAGTGTGTGTTTTTGATAGTCTGGTTTGATGAAGTACTTTCCAGCAACGTAAAAATACTTTCCAGGTAACAGGAAGATACCATTGTAGGCTGTTACTTCATGTGAGTAGGAGAGGACTGATATATATGACTAACCCTGTAATTTTCTGTAAACTCCTGGAGTTCTGCTCGCTGTTGGAGGTAACCTCTTTTCAGTATCATGCCACTTGAAAAAGAATCAGATGAGTTTACTGGTTTCTGCAGAACTCGGTAAAAACAAGACTTAGTGCTGCTTTTCTCAGTTCACACTGAGTTGTTCTGATCCTCAAGTTCTGAATACTTTCAGTGTTTAATAGGCTATTGTTGGACTTTTCTATAAAAATATGGAAGAGACATTCCAAGAGCAAGTCAACAGCATCTTTCAGGAGAAACAAAACCTGCAAAATTAGGCCCAATAATTTTGATTTTGTACACCAGTCTCCTTCTATTATCTCCTTTCTATTCCTGTATTGTTTTGGAGATCCACAAGTAGCAGTGAGAACAGCTTAAGGACCAGACCATTTTAAAGGATGTTCTGTGATGGGTGTTGTATTTTGTTTACTTTGTAGTTCTAGTGCTGGAAATACCGGGCTGTGTGCTCTGGTTGTGGAGAGGAAAAAAGCCTGGAGGAAAGCCAAGTCCTCCTTCCCTTTATCAGCAAGTGCCAAGATGCCAAAGCAGGGGGGCATTGCTCTAAAGTGAAGCTCTTGGGTGGAGGGGGATGTCTGGAGCAGGTGGGGGTGCAGGGGGTGAGGCTGTAGTTGAGGAGTGCACTGCAGCTTGCATGGTAGGATGGACCTCTGGGACCCCATTCCAGTCCTGCAGAGCCATCAGAGGGCTTTGCTGGGGAGGATTAGTGACTGAGCAGATCTGTCTTTTGCTTTTCCTCTTAAATCCTGTGCTTCCCTGCCCAAGATGTTTAAAAATACTGTGGTACTGACTAGTGCTGCATGAGATATGGATGATGTTCTACATGAGTGCTCTCTGTTTCACTATGGCTCCTGTTTCTTGTTTTAGTCACAAAAAGTGATGTAGTTTTTTGATACAAAAGGTCTGAGATTTCCCTCAAGAACAGTAACTACAGACTTCAGTGCTTTTCCAAAGACTGTAGAGTGTCTGTGTAGTCCTACAAGCCGTACTGGCACAAGTCTTTGTCCTGTATTTCCACTGTATACCAATACTCATTCAACCACTGGACTTATCCTTTTGATTGAACAATTTGCATTCCAGTTTGAGAAAGCTCAGCTGAATAAATAAATGTTTTGAGGGTAGCAGGATTAAGTTATTCTTCAGAGGACTATAACAGAGCAGCTCTAGATCTAATTAGACATGATGAAAGAAGTAAAGCAGTAGAGACTGACTGCAGTATTCAGGACTCTTGGCTAAAATAACTCAGTTGGCTACTTAGTGTCAGAGTAGAATGGCAGAAACTTCTAAAACAAAACCTTGTTGTCACAAATGCATGATAAAGTGAAGCCAAATTTTATATACTTACAAGTGCAAACATATGTATTTATATTGTTTTCATGTTTCTTTAGAAGGTAGTGGTTTTTGTGGTAAGGACTTGTTCAAGTATATCATGCTTTTGGTCTTGTATAAAATCACTGCAAATGAGGGAAAAGTTGCTTCTAGTAGGGGCAGTATAACTTAAAAGGGTGCTAAAATAGAGTGACAGTGCCTTAATCAAAGGAAAATTTGTTGAAAATCCATCTGTTGATTAGTTTGCATAACAGGGAACATAATTGCTCTGACTTTGCTTTGGCTCTTAGCAGAAGAAATTTTATAACTGCTGTGGTATCTACACATAAAACTTCACATTAGAACTAGAGCATACACAGAGAAATTGTGTTTGAAACTTCTAGGCACTTGGGATTAAGATGTTTGTTTTTGTAAAAGAGTTTGTTCTTGTGAATATTCTGTATTGCCCTTTTTGAATACCAAGGCATTTTTTTCAGTAGCTTGTGTATCTCCAAGAGGCATGGTGTTCTTAGGGAATCTATTAAACACAGTGTTTCCTTGCAAACCTATTCTGCTTCATCACCCTTGTACTCTGTGGCTGAAGTTTGGATGTGTTAGTGAGGAAGTGTGGGATTCTGTTCTGAATCTGTCTGAGATCCACAAGTGACAGTCAGGAAAATCGGTTATCCTCTGTATGCCTGGGCTTCTGCACTGGAAGCTGGAACTAAAGGTTCTTCTTCCACAACCAAAAAAAGCTGTTTATTAGCAATGTACAATACTAGACTTTCAAGGTGCAAGTAAAAGATACTAATTATATATGAATGCAGGCTCTTGAGAGGTTTGCTGTCATCTGCAAAGGAGTTTGTAAACAAGGCATGTGCATGTAGCTGACTTTTCAGTACTCTTCCTTTGTATGAATCTTAAAAGTGTTAATTTTTTATTTTTTTTTTTCTAGAAAGAAATGCATTTTAAATTAAGTTATAGGCAGCTTATTGTATAGGCAAATTCTCCCCTGGGTTTGTGCAGTCCATGTTGTGTAACCATGCTATGGCTGAATTATTTACTTGATAGACAAAAGTAGCTCTTTTCAGCAGAGCGAGGAAAATGAATGGCTGTGGGACCCAGCTGGAGTGCTGGGAACTGGGTAAGATAGGAGAACAATTTGTTTGCCTCTTTAAGGTTGGTCTTGGTACATCTAAAATAACTATGAAAGTAAAGGATCAAAAGATTTAGTAAACGAACTTGTTTGTATCCTATAAACAGAAATTTTATTTATTTCCACCCCCCTTCCCAGTGTTGAGTTTCCATTTCTTGACACAGTAACTTGTCCATTTCTTAAAACTTCTGTTTTTGGGCAGATAAGTATTTCTAACACTTAGTCCAAAAAGTTTTCATTAAAGAATTCCTATGAACAATCCTTCAAGTAGATGATAGAAACCCTACATGATCTGTGGTGCCAAAATGAGTTACAGAGAGCATAACTGATGTGGTAGCTCAGTAATGCTGTCTCACATGTCATGTAACAAACAAACTTTTTGTGAGTACCTCTAGCTTCCCTGATGCTTTGGATAATTCCTTTTCATGATGCAGTGGCTGTTCACTTTCTTGGTCTTTAAAAACATTTTATTCAGAACACCTGTACCAGAAATACTCTGGTTTATCTTTGAATGGCTGAATGCTTTAATATTTTTATTTGGACTGCACAGTCATCTAAAACTTCCTTGCAAAATATGCTGGTTTCAGAAGCTTGATGAGATTGCTTATAGCAAAGAGTTAAGTGCTGTGGGAATATTTCTTCAGAGCTGGGAAGACACACAGAGGTTGGTGTGAGAAAAAGAAGAGGAAGGACATTCCTGGGTGGACTGGCCTTGCACATACGTTGTTTGTCATCTCTTAATTTCCATTTTAATTTATCACTTTCAATGCTCTCTTACTTCTCATGCTCTTGCTGATAAAAGTTTTTTTGAGAGTTATTAAGCCAGTGTGTTTGGCAGAACCTACTGGTGTGGGTAGGCTGAGTCTCCTGCTTAAATGAATTAGCTAGTTTACATAGCTGCTGTTCTTTCCCTTTCAGCTTCAAAGGTCAAGTTCTGGCAGATATTGACAGCCTTTTGTAAATACACATTGATATCAGAAAATTATCTTTGCATTTATCTTTTTCAAAGAATTTATCTTTGATGTTTGTGAAAAATCCTTTAGGGAAGGAGATCTGTATTTTGCAACAGCTTTTCTGCCTTTCTGAAAATTTTGTCTGGATATTTGCATGGAGTATGCACAAACTTTTATCAAGTTAATTTGAGTTACATGAAAAAGGACCAAAATTCATTTCTAAGTGTTCTGAACAGTGTGCCCTTTCCTAATGAATATGCTTTTCTGTGCAGCCTGCAATCTGCTATTGTCACTGCAGATTGCTGAATAGGAATGCAGTCTGCTTCATCAGAGAACAAATACCACATCTGGTTCCTGAGCCACAGGTTAGGGAATATTATCCAGTTGTGTTCAATGTTCTGCAAGCACTCAGGGCACCTCTTTGCACTAGATAAGCTACTAGTGAATAATCACTTGGATTGTGTCAGCAGGAGGGCTAGAAATTTGACTGTAAATGGTTGTAGTCTTGTTTGCTCTGCATTTGCACCCCAGAAAGGAAATATTTTATCTTTGAATTAAAGATAATGTGGTTAGATTTTAGGTTCTATTTCCAGCCCTGTTCTCTTCTAGATCTCGCCTCACCCATCCATGGCTCGAAGAGTGGATTTATGTCTCTCATACTTAGCCCTTTAGGATTCTTTGTCCTGCTTCCTATTGTTCTTTTTCCAAGATAGTAGTCAACCATATCATCTCTAGTTTCATAGCTTTTATGGTTGGAAGTGACTGCTGAAATTAATCTACTTTCTGTGTAATGTATTCCGGAGTTTTGCTTTTCCTCATATCTGTATTTTAGGGAGCAATTTTATTTAAGGATTGAGTAAAAGAGGACTCATTCTTTCAGCTTTTGGAGCTACTTTGGTATGATGTTTATGCTTGTGAGATGGGTGCTTTTCCAAATTGGGGGATGTGCTTTGTTTCTATGTACTCAAGGTAGTATATAGAAGGTAGATGTTTCATTATCATTGAATGTGATACCTTTATGTCAGCACTGCTTGATGCAGAAAGTCAGCCATTAGAGTCTGTTCTTTCTCAGGTTTTGTTCCAGATACATGTCCTCTTTGTAAATTGTGCTCTCTTTTGTTCCTAACAGTTTTAAGAACTTTGATTTGGAAGACTCTCAGAAGTGTGCAGTAGACTGGTTGATGATTGGCCCATCTTCCAAGAGGGAGGAGTACAAAGTGTGCGGATCTTCCATACCTCCATCTTTCATCTCTGCAAGGGACCATGTGTGGATATTTTTTCACTCAGATGCATCAAGCTCAGGACAGGCTCAGGGATTTCGCCTTTCCTATATTAGAGGTAAAATCTTAGGGGTTCGTTGGCTTCACTTTATACTCTCTGTGGCAAAACTTGGAAGATAGCAGTACTTTTTTTTGGCAGGTGTCTTGGGCCGTTGATGACTGTGAAGTACTGGTGTGGTAACACTGATATTATTTGCATGTGGCTTTTTAAAAGTATTGCTGAAGTGTACTGGCCTGACTAATTAGCTTGTGACATGCATAGTAGCAGATGTTGAAATGTTAAAATATCAGATAGTTCCAAAAGTTTGGATACTGACTTTTTTCTTCTTGTCCTCTTTCGCAGGAAAGATAGGTCAGTCTGCGTGCCAGTCAGATGAATTCCGTTGTGCAAATGGGAAGTGTATTCCCAGCACTTGGAAATGTAATTCCATGGATGAGTGTGGTGATAACTCAGATGAGAAAAACTGCACTGTCCCTCCAACAGACCCTCCATCCAGCATCTGTCCCTCAGGAATGTTTCAGTGCAGCGCAGCCCACTCCACCAAATGCTTGATGAACGAGCTGAGATGCAATTCGGTTAAAGACTGCGGCGATGGTTCCGACGAAGATAATTGTCCTGATCTTTCCTGTGGCAAAAGGCTGGGTAATTTTTACGGATCTTTTGCTTCCCCAGACTTATTCCGTGCTGATCACAGCAGATCAGACCTTCGTTGCACGTGGTATGTGGACACACAGGATAATCGGCACGTTCTGCTGCAGCTCGATTTGCAGTTAGGCTACAATGACTATGTAAAGGTGTATGATGGCATCGGAGAGAGAGGTGACAAACTAATGCAGACGTTTTCACACCACAACAACAGGCATTCCGTGAGCGTGGAGTCGTCGAAGGGCCAGCTCACCGTCTCGTATCATGCCCGCTCCAAGAGCACTGGCCATGGATTCAATGCAACGTATCAGGTGAAAGGCTACTGCCTTCCTTGGGAACACCCTTGTGGAAGTGATGAGGAGTGTTTCACAGATAAGCAGCATTGTGATGGCTGGTGGCATTGTCCAAATGGCAAGGATGAGGAGAACTGTCCTGCCTGCCAGAAGAATGAATACCCATGTGAAGGAAACAGTGGGCTTTGTTACTCAATACTTGACCGCTGTAATAACCAGAAGAACTGTCCGGATGGCTCAGATGAAAAAAACTGCTTTACTTGCCAGCCAGGAAATTTCCATTGTGGGACAAATCTCTGCATCTTTGAGACTTGGCGCTGTGATGGCCAAGAAGACTGCCAGGATGGAAGTGATGAACGTAACTGCCTGGTGATTGTTCCCAGGAAGGTCATTACGGCTGCTCTGATTGGGAGTCTCGTGTGTGGCTTGCTGCTAGTGATAGCACTGGGTTGTGCATTTAAACTGTATTCTCTGAGGACCAGGGAATACAGGTAAGTGTCTTGCTTTGTTGATATTTTCATAGCTGTGGCGTTTTTTTCCGTTTTGTTAAAAGGAAAAGAAGTTGATTCTTAACCAGAGAATTTGCAAAATACTGTGAAATCAAATCCAAGGACCTGATGGCAGCTAAATAGCAGTCACTGCATTAGGCTTAGAGAAGATTTCTGGGAGTAGTGAGCGGAAATATCAGCTCTTCTGTGGTCTGTGAGAAGTACGTGTTTACTGTGCAGTATGGCAGAATCTGTATCTAACCTAATCTGTCTTGAGCAGTTTCCTTTTCCTTCTCATCCCCTTGCAACAAACCCCTTGCCCCTGCCAAAAAACACATGCTGACGTGCTACAGTGAAGTCTTCATTGAATCTGAATTGAATAACCCTTCACCCCTCCCGAAATACTCCAGTTCTCAGTTCTGCTAAAAGTGATGTCCTGCTATGGTGGGGCCTGTTCTGAGCTGGAGTTGTCCATGGTATAATCTGTGCCCCTTTTCCCTGGTTCTGTATGCCTCATTTTAGGTGTAGTGTGTGTTTCTTTGCCTGTGTGTTACATGTATGTGCACGTGGGGTTCTGCCTTGTAGGAGAGTCATAAGGGACTCTCTGGTTCCCATCTGTGCTGCTGACACTGTGTTAAACTGTGCGCTTTACATTCTCTCCTGATCAAATGTGCATGATTAAGGACCTGCGAGAGACCTGCTGTGCTAAGGTGGGAGCTTCAGTGTCTCTGTTTTGGCTGGACTGGCAAACCTCTCTGCAGCTGCAGGATGCCCCCATTGTGTGATTGTTTCCAGTTCTTAATGTCTTTTCCAAAAATAACCTTTGGGCCCTTGCTGAACAAGTTACTACAGTTAATGGCACAACAATTACTGGCCAGTTGAAAAAACTTAAGTTGCCACAGTGTCCAGCCTGAGACTGCACTAGAGAGTTTGCTGGTTTGATTCATTCGTATTTATACCCTGCACTCTTAGTCCTTTTGTTTATTTTTGCATCCTGCTAAGATTGTCATGGAGCTTAGTAGAACGTTTAGTGGTTTTACTCCTAGCATGAGCCCTTTGGCAGTGCTTTGATACATTAATGTCAGCGAGGCAGGATAAACTGTTACTCTCTTCCTTGTTTTCTCTCTGGTTCTGTTTCCAGAGCATTTGAGACTCAGATGACTCGGCTGGAGGCAGAGTTTGTGCGGAGGGAGGCTCCACCTTCCTATGGACAGCTGATTGCACAAGGACTCATTCCCCCAGTTGAAGACTTCCCTGTCTACAATGCATCACAAGTATGCAGACAAGTGCCAGTGAATATTCAGCAGCCAAACTACTATAAATTAGATAAAATCAATCTGGAACTGTGTTTCAGTGGCTGTGCTAATTATATGGAAGTAATATAAAAATGTGTATGCGTTACATGGAGCTGAAGAACCACAGTTCCACAGGTGCTGTGGGTAGTTTTGGACACATTAAATGTATTTGTTGGGGAACAGCAGTGGGATAAGTGCTTTTGCTGTACATCAAGCCAAAATGAATAGAGACAAAGAGAAAGGTCAGAAACTAAGTAGAAAAAAAAAGCTTTTCAAGCTGAAACTGTTAATGCACCTGAAATGATAAGAAAATAAAGTATCTAGCAGTATTTTTGGAAAATTCCTAATTTTCCAAAATGATCGTTTTTCATTTACTGGTAGATTACACTGGCAAGTCATTAAGTCTTTCTATTTCATTGCTGTGTACTCAGAAAACTCCTGCACTGTGTCAGAAGTATCCACTGAGATACAGTTCCTAATGTGATAAAGCACTCGTAGTTTGCTACTCCAGTGAAAAGGGCAGACAGGTAGAATTTAAACTCATAAAGGAAACACTGTGAGGGACTGAAGTTGTGGCTGCCCTTCCCTGGCAGTGTTCAAGGCCAGGTTGGATGGGGCATTGACCAACCTGGTCTAGTGGGAGGTGTTCACAGCAGAGAGCTTGGAATTAGATGATCTTTAAGGTCCCTTGCAAGCCAGACCATTCTATGGATATGTGAAAGTCTTTAGGTACAGGCAGAGCTGTCTTTGGTGTTCTCAAATAGTTTGTTAGAGAATAGGCATTTAAGAAGGAAACACAGGGATCAAGTCTGAGTATTGTGGTAAAGTGGAGATATTCCTGGGGAGAACAGGGTTTAGGAATCTTCAGAGTATGTGTGAAATGCTGGTTTGCTGCCTCTGTGTTGCAGGCTTCTGTGCTGCAGAACATTCGAACAGCCATGAGGAGGCAGATGAGACGCCACTCGTCGAGGCGGGGCTCGTCGCGGCGGCGCTTGGGCAGGCTCTGGAGCAGACTCTTCCACAGACCGCGGGTGAGAGGACAGATCCCCCTGCTGACTCCTGCCCGCACCTCACAGACTACTCTGGGTGATGGCATCATCAGCAGCGCTGATGGGACTGCTCGGAGCCCTCCGCCTTCCCCACAAGGAGCTAGTTTAGAGGCAAATGGCCAAGCCAGGGGCCCACAAGAAGCTGGATGTAGCAGCTTGCAGCCAGAGACTGAAATTACAGAGCCGTCGCCTTCCAGCATCTTCCAGCCAAATACTTGCACAGCAGCACATGCAGAGCCTGAGGCTGGACACACCAATAAATCTTTAAGTGCTGACTCTGACAGAGAGCTTAAGCAGTCCAGTAAAGTAGATACAGGAAAGGCTTTCAGAGATCCTTTATCTGAAAGTGTTACAGAAACGATCCATGGAGGGTCAGTATCCAGGAGGACTGTCCCAGAGGACAGTAGTTTAAGTGGAAGTCATCCACTGAGTGAAGATCCATGTAGATTACCCTTAAAAAAGTGGGAGTCTGGTTATCCAGACAGCCCTATGAATGTTCATATCCAAGTGAATGGACAAAACCAATGTTGCCCTAACCCATACCAGGAGGAGCCTTTGGGTGTTCATGCAGCTTGTTGCCGTTCTGTGGAAGTGCCAACGTTACAGTCATCTACATCCCTCTCTGAAAACAATACCAGTGATGATGAATCTTTACTTGTTTGCTAATAAAAATTTTTGTTTTGTCCATGTAAATTTTGTAGCTTCATTGTTTTTATGGCAGTGCACTTTGATGATAAGGTGGTATGTCTGTGCTCCCAACTCTCTCTCTTAGAATGAGTGTGCTTTAATCCCACAGTGAGTGCAGTACAAGACCAAATGGGACAAGTTTGTGTCACCATTGCTATTCCTGAAACTGCAGTGGGGCAGAAATAGGTCAGTATGTGGTGTTAGGGGCTAGGAAACAGGAATGTGTCACTGCAGTTTAGTGGCATCTCCGTCCTCTGGTATTTCTGTTTATTTATTTTATTTGTGCTTCTGCTCACTCTGCTTTCAGTGCTTCTTTCAGTGGTCTTACTGAACTAGAGAACTGTTGGAACCTGGGACAGGCACCAGTCACTGTAACTCTGAGTACTAAGCTACAGATAACATTGTCTTTTTAGGCATATAATTTAATTAAAATTTAATAATTTTAATTAAACATACTTAGGAGGAATTAAAATCCCTTGTAGCTTCCTCTTTTATAGAAACTGCTCACTTCTTTTGCTCCCTTCACAAATGTTTTGATGGCCATACGTACCTTGAAGCATCCACTAAATCCAAAGTTTCTGTGTGGAATACCCAGAATGAAACCAGGTGTCTTAGCTACTAAAGCTTTGTAATGAGTGTAGCAGTGTTCAGTATGAGTGGAGTGCACTGGGTCATAGTTGCAGCAATATTTCTTTTTTGCATTGTCATGTGTTGCAGAATTGCTTCCTCCTTCTCTAGCCTTTGTCCTCTCCTCCCTTGTGTTTCCAGGGGCTCTATGCTGATACCACTTTGAGTGTGCCTGAAGGACACTGAGGCTTTACAGCTCCTTGGAGCTGCACTGGGAGGCACTGAGCATTTGGTCAGGATCAGACTTCTGTTTTATTTTGAAATAAAATCTGTCTCACCAGTTTGCTGGTAAATCTCCTATGTAAGCACAGATGTATAAGCCAGTAATTTTATTTATCTTTTATTTTTAGAGAATGTTATTTTGCTTTTTTTTAATTTTTGTTTGTTTTTTCTTTGAAGAACTGAAATGCATCAGTGCCATTTTTAAAGCTGACTCTGTGTAGATTGTACACACTTAAATGTACACTGGTGCCTTTTTGGGTTTTCAGAGTGTAATTAAAAGTAAGCAAGTTATTTACCTGTCAGGAGGTGGCATTGCTGAGCGAGGAGTCCCTGCAGAATGACAGAACCCTGCTCTGTGATAGCTTGGTCCTGTTGTGGTGGCTGGGGTGGTGCCAGACTGTCCCTACTCTAGCAAGAGCTCTGCTTCAGCTCCCTGTGCCACAGTGACAAACAAAAATGCCTTCTGAGGGAGTTAACAAGGAGGTTGATGCTGCTGCTTTGTAAACATCCGAGTGCTCCAAAACCTGTTGTTGTTTTAGGAATTCAAGTTGTCCAGTTATTGACTGAACTTGTGAAATTGGGGTCTTTGGCATCTGTGGGCCTGAGTCGTGCTGCTCACAGGACTTTCCTGGCTGTAAAGGCAAACAGACTTCTGCAGTGAACAGTTAAGTTCACATCAAAGTGTCAAAGAGTTTTTTCCTTTAAATGGGCTATATTTTGCCCTGCATCTTTCACTAGGACTCCCTTTGGGGGAGTGCCTTGAAAAAAAGAAGGAATAGGACTTTGGCCTACTAAAATGTAATATGGAAGAATTGATTTTTTTTCCCTCTGTATTGCAAATTGGTTTCATACTGTGCATTCCAGAGTTAGAAGATTCAAATTCTTAAGGGCATTAACACCAGGGAGGGCTTGTGGCAAAATACAAACAAGAGTTGTAGTTGCATTAAATAAATACTCTCAGTAATTTTTTCCAGGTTCTTCTGTGATCAGAACTCATTTCATCAAAGAAAACGTAGTTTTGAAAGAGGTCTTGCTTTCCTAGCATTTGTGAACATTTTGGGTACATTGTACGTTCTCAAGGCCATGTACTGTAGTCATTGCACTTCCAGAGGAGTTGTTTTCATCAAAGGCTACAGGTTTTTAGTGTCTTTTNTTTTTTTTTTTTTTTTTTTTTTTGTCTAAAGGTAATTTTAAATTCATAGACTTGTATGTGTAAGGTGGTTAAGTGTGGTTAGGAGAAAGATTAAAGGTTTATACTGTGTGAATATGAAGGACTTTAGAAATACATGTATATTTATTTCTGTTACAGAAAAATATTTCTATAATAAAATATTGCTGATCATGCCATGCCTTAAACCGTCACCATCATGAGGCTCACAAAATTGAAATATGTACTTCAGAGTACTGCTGTATTTTGGGAACAACCCTGAACAGCTAACACTACTTTAAGATGTAACTTCACTTTATTTCTTACATATATCATACATATTTTGTGTATTGATTCATTTGGTAACTCAGTGAAAATTTCATCAAGAAAGTTTTACTTTTAGAAACTTAAAAAAATCTCAGGTTAATGAAAATGTGATGTTGAAGCATACAGAAGTGTTCACAGCCCTCATTACTGCACTGTACAGCTTTGCATCAATGAGAAATACAAGCCTGGTGCTCTTTGTAAGCACTGCCTGCTCTCCTGCAGGGCAGTTTTCTCTCCTGGCTCACCCCTTGGAAAGGAGCAGCCACACGTTCACTAATAGTTTTACAGAAGAAATCTCTATGTTTGAGCACGAAGAGGTGCATTGCAGTGCCCTGGAATGTCAATGATAAATCACAAAGTCTGCCTTAGAGACGCCTCATCCTTGGAGGCACCTCAGTTCTGGTTCATGTAAACTGCCTCCTTGTATTCAGAACCTCTTAAAATTAGAAAAATGTGGAAACAAAACACTTTAAAGACTGTACAACCTTAAGTTAATCAGCTAGTAAGCTTGTTAAAATTGTTGTTACTTTAGTAATGTTTTTCTGCACTCTTTAAAGATTTTTGTAGACTGGAAACAAAGTGTTTAAGTTGTTTGTTTGGGTTATGGTTTTTTTTTAAGATACAAAATTTCCCTGTCCTAGCAAGCCAAAAAAACAAAACCACAACCTTTCTAAAAATCTCCTCTTCCAAAAAAACCCCTCTGAATAGAGAATAGTACCTACTGGTTAAAAAAGAATGCAAGCTCATAGGCAGCATAAAGGGCAAAACTCATTCCCTTAATATTTTCTCTACTGCTATTAAAGCAGGGAATATTTCTGTTAGAAATTCTGATACCTTCCAGCTTGTCTATTACTCTGCAACATCCCTTAAACGTATTTGTTCTCTATTTCTGTTGTCTGCTTTTTGGCTTTTTTGTTTGTTTTTAATTTGTGTTGTATATATTAGTTTAGTTCCAGCATTTTACCATGGCGTGTGTGCAGGCATATGATTCAGGTATGGCATACATACATACCTATATATATATATGCACACACATACAGATATGTATGCACACACATATATAGTATATATGTATATAGCATATATCTGTATATACATATATATGTGTACATATATATACATTTATAGCTGTATAACAGCTTTATGCAACCCATGACTCCATGTGTTGACATGAATTTGGGGGGGGCAGGGTGTATTTTGGTTTGGTTTTGTAGCTCTGGGGTTTTTTTATCATCTGCTTTTTCTGGTGGCTGAAGCTGGTTGAAGGGATATCACTTTTTAAATAATACATGTGAAATATTGGTGCTAGGAAATACACTGTTGTATACAGCTGCCTTTAATATGTATGTATGTATATATCCCAGCTAAAAAAAAAAAGAAGCCCTGAAGTGTATGACTTAGGGTGGTTAAAAAAAATAATTTCTGAAGTACAGTCTCTCCCATTTCTGAGGCCAGTGCTTGTTTTGCTGATGCTGATGCTTCTCCTTCCCCATCTCTTTGAGGTACTGCTAGCTCTGTCCTGCTCTTTTTCAGAAGAAGGTGAAGGCCGAGTTATTTTGTGTTGACTGCGTTCTGCAGACTTGGAAATCTTTATCTGTACTGAAGAGAATTGGACAGACTCCATGGTGATCCCAGATTTATCTGTAGCCATGAAGGGTGGAAGGACCCAGCTTGATGCAGAGGGATAATACCTTCTAGCCTAGCAGAAAGGCTTGGCTTGGCTTGGCTTGGCTTGGCTTGGCTTGGCTTGGCTTGGCTTGGCTTTTGCTTTGCTTTTGCTTTGCCTTGCCATGAAATGCTCATTCAGCTACAGTGGCAGAAGCATTAATGTTTCAAACCATACCATAATACCCTGATGTGAGGCTGAAATGAGAACAACCCCTGAAATGGAAATAGAGTAGTAAATGATACCTGAGTGTTTGCAGGTCTTTTTTTTTTGTTTGCAGGTCTAGTGTAGCCTGTGCACTACAATAGATATGTCTTACAACAAACCAAGGGGCAAACTTGAAAAGCCTGAAGGGAATTGGGTACTTTTTAATCAGACTTTTCTCTGAGAGGAAGGAATGCTTTTGCTTATTTAAGATTTTTGGACTTGGCTGGAAGTTGAGCTTTAATCTCCCAGGCAAGAGCTAGAATTTAAGATCCGGTATAAATACCTGTCTGAACCTGAACCTTGCAGGCAGCACACCTCGTGTCCTGGCCTTTGTCAGCCTGTCACCCTAGCAGACACTTCAGTGAGCTGTTCTTCCCTCTTCAGATTCTGGCTCTTGTGTTCTTGGCTGCAGGGATTAAATGGTTACCAAGGCTGAGGTGAGTGGTGGAGGTCTGCATTTTATTCTCTTTCGTTCTGTGTGTTCCCTGCTTTATGATGCCTTCTGGATCTCCCTCCCTTCTATTGCTGTGTCTTACTGTAGGACTTTAACACAAATTTGGTTTTGGCCTCTCAGCATCTTCTTACTCACTTTTTAATCCTTTTTCTTGGATTTTCCTTTTCCATTTTCCAAGTGCAGAAGTTTCTCGTTGAAGATAGAGCACTGGTGAGAGGTGTCAAGGACCAAGGAGAGGAGGTTTAAAAAAGAGAGTTTGGTTTGCCTGTACTCACAGCTGGAGGTGGAGACAGGACACAACTCTCTGAACTCTTAAGCTTTAGGAAAAGACAAATTCTAAGCAAAGTTTACCCTTCATTTTTCTTTCACTATCTCTCATAGAACTCCTCAACAGGTGAATAACTGTGAGCAGTTTTTGGTTTGGTTCTTGGTACAAGGGGGCTGAAAACCAA
The DNA here is from genome assembly GCA_013390105.1 of Tichodroma muraria. Lineage (NCBI taxonomy): Eukaryota > Metazoa > Chordata > Aves > Passeriformes > Sittidae > Tichodroma > Tichodroma muraria. The sequence goes on from WAAG01090020.1 coordinate 45,423, forward strand.
ATGATTTTTTCCCAAGGTTTCACAGTAAGTGAAACGTGAGAAATACCTTGACAAAGGCCTCCAAATACAAAGCGTGGGACAGCATGTCTGTCGGGGGCTGGTTGGTTATTCATTTGTTGTCTTTCCTTTGAAGATAAATTGTTTTGTTTAACTTCAGCTCCTCAGCACGTTTCTCTCACAGCATCAGCTTGTCTGGAGCTGGGCTGTGGCAGTGGCTCTGTCCTGGGCTCCCCAGCCCCTGTCCTGAGGTTGGCAGCTGCGTCAGGGCTTGTGCTTTCAGAAGTGGTTTCAGGCATGGCTAATGAAATCTTGCCTGCGGATTTTTGGATACGTGTTTTGTAAAGATGCTTCCAAGTCGAATGTGTTATTAAATATGCAGGGACTCATCTGTCCTTGTTGAGCAGGAGCACGGCTCTGACCCGGAACAGCATGGTGCTGAGCCCAAGGTTCATATCCCATATGGGATCAATCCCCATATGGGCCAATTTCTTGAGAGCTGGATTTGATGTTCCTTGTGGGTCCCTTCCAACTCAGAATATTCTGTGATTCTGAGTCTCATTCCTTGATCCTTCAGCGATCAAACTCTTCTGGTTTATGTACTAATGTGAATGGAAAACAATAAATTCCTTTATCAAGTTTTTGAAAATGCTTGAGGGTGGCCAAGCCAGCAGAAGTACCTCTGCCTCATTCCCTCTGTGCTTCCCAACAGTGCCCACTCAGCTCCTGGAATTCTCTCTTCTCCACTTCTGTCTTGCAAAGCATGTAGCACAGTGGTGTATCTCTTGCTGCTTTTTTCAATCAGGTAAGAATAACCCAATCCATTTTTTATTGACTTTGCCTTAGGCTGACTTACAGGTGATACTCCCCAGAGTATTTTTCTGCATTATAGCCTCTAATATTTTATGCTACATAAATATAATAGCACATAATATAAAGGCTTATATAGTATTGCATTGCTATTTGAGCTTTATTTAAACTCCTTTCTGTTGGAAACAACTTGCCTTTCTGTATCAAGTATCACAATTCTCTCAACATGCTGATAGTGTCAGCTGTTTCAAGGTTTTTTTGTTCAGTGGGCTTTGAAATACTAGTAATTATGTCTCCTTTGGGGCTAGTTGCTTTGTGTTTAGGAAAAATCTCTCTTGTATGCATTGAAAGTGCTGCTAAATTTCATTTAGCATATGGATTTGTATTTCTAATTTTGTACATTGATTTCTGTGGTTAGAAATTCTACACATTAGGCACTAACCTTTGCAAAGCCTCTAACCTATGTGAGGCTGGGAGCAGAGGCGAAGCTGTTCCTAAAAATCAAAGATCATGGAACACTTTCGGGGGATTGGTATGTAATTCAAAGATGAGGTCTAGTAAATAATCCTCTTCTAAATTAAGCCTTTTGATTTAAGGCCAAATGTTGTTATTTTTAAAGCACGTCTGTATAATCAGGGAAAGCTTGAGCCAAACTCAATTAACAATTATGAGGAATTTGTTCTTTAATTTTGCTTTTGATTTCCTTATGTAACAGCCAAGAAAAGCCTTGGTAGCTGTTGCAGCACTACTACTATTACTATTATTTTTACCTTTCTCATTACCATACAGACTTGTCTCAAGAGCTGCAAAGTTTCCGTGCTGGCTGATTTCCATACCTTAATTGTTTAAACAAACAAAAATAAACCCACGCCAAAACCTAGCAGTTCTGAAAGCAATCAGTATTTCTGATGATTTCTGATGCTGTAGTGCATTTAGTTTTCCCACTAAATAGTAAAGGTATTGAAAGAACTAATCTGTTGAAAATTATACCTCAAAGTGGATTTTGAGCTATGGGAAAGGAGACTTAGTCATGAGAGCCTCTGACATTGGTTAAAGGTTCAGGTGCTGCTTAGCCACAAGGAGGTCTGCTGTGAACTTTTTTTTAAAAGCAAGCTGAATATTTGTGATTCCCATCAGCAAACTGTATTTGTACTATTATTTAAAATGTGGAATCTTTCTTTACATGTCTGCATATATACACGCAAAACCATACCTATTTTTCTAGCTAAATATATATTTTAATCTCTTATGGTTAACAGCTTTATACAAAGAGAAGAATGTAAGCTGTGTTTCTTTTTAGTGGCTACCATCTGGAGAGAGATGAAAAGAAATTTTAAAATATAGAATTATTATTATTAATGTATAGAATTATTATTTTTAATATATAGAATTATTATTATTACTACTACTACTATTATTTTGTACTACAAAAGTATTTCTGAATAATTAACTAAGAGATAATGAATCCATAATTTTTGTGCCAGGGCCACAGAAAGATACTTTTAAAATTACATTCAGATGGCTGTTACCAAGGCTACTGAATATTATAGGTTTTGTTTTCAAATACTGTGAAAGAATAGTAGCTCAGAGCTGTTCTCACATTTTGCATTTTCAGAAGATGCCCTGGTGTGAAAGAGGCCATATTGCTAGAGCAGCAAATCTCTATATATTAATTAAGTGCACAAATGAGATTTTTTTTCTAGTGTGTGGCACCAATAAAATATGCAAAACACTTTCTAAGGAGCATCTGATGTGTGATTTAGGGTTGTTACTTGGTTGAGCACAGCTGAGAAGGGCAATTGGTCTCTGAAGCAGTGTGGCACCACCTGAGGTGTCAATAGACAGGAGGAGCACCAGGGTCCTTTCCCGTGTTCCCTTTGAGTTCCACTGCTGGGCCCGCTGCAAACCTCTCCGTGTCTCCATCGTCCCCAGCTGGCACCTGGATCATGCTGAGCTTCATGCAGGGGTTCCTGGGGGGTGCAGCGAGCCCTGTCCCACCAGGGGTGCAGGAACCCCCCTCCACCTTTGCAGCAGTGCTTCAAAACCGAGGTTCTGGAGATCTGGGTCACCTCAAAATGGAGATACTTGAGATTTATATCACTACAAAACTGAGATGCTCGAGATTTAGATCACTACAAAACAGAGGTGCTTGAGATTTGGATCACTACAAAACTGAGATGCTCGAGATTTAGATCACTACAAAACAGAGGTGCTTGAGATTTGGATCACTACAAAACTGAGATGCTTGAGATTTGGATCACTGCTTCTGTACCTTTTTTTCTGTGTCACAGAGTGGAGCTGGGGTGCTCCAGATGATTGCTGGTGGTGTGGCTTTTCCCCCGTGGGCCGTGCTGGGCGCAGTCACCCTGCCCCGGAGCAGGGCTGGAGACGCTGTGCTCCTCCACGTATGTGAGGGGTGATCCTTTGGATTGTCACCTCGGTGCCTCGGGTTACGTGGGCATTCACCCCACCCAGGGACAGCAAGAGGGCTCCTCGATTTCTCTACGTTTATTTTGTGTTGGGAACTGCCCCAGTTTTGGAATGCCTGAATTCCCAGTTTTGGAATGCCTGAATTTGTATGTCTCTGGTGGACCCTCATGGTGACTAAAATCAGTATTCCAGAGCTGTGTCTGTGCTGCTTTCCCCTGCTGAGCAAGAACGCTGCCAGAAAAAAACCCCAACCAGCGCCTTATTTTACATTTTATTTCTTTTCTTTCTTTTTTGTTTTTCTTTTT
>WAAG01090020.1:52847-72475 GCA_013390105.1 Tichodroma muraria
TTTGGGTTTCTTCCAGCGTAAAACGATCAGGCCTATAATTGTCACTCCATAGCAGAGGTAGTTAATAAATGACACGTAGTTGATTAGTGTGTATGTGTCTCCAACAAGCATGATGATAAGTGTGGCCAAACACTGCAAAGAGAGGAGCACAGCCTTCTTCAGCCATTACTAGAAAAGGTAGCTTAAAAACAACAAAACCAAGCAAAAATCCCATTAAAGCATTAAAAAAATCCTTTCATTTATGGCACCTGCTGGGTATGTGCTGCTTCCTATGGCTCTGTTCCTTATCCCTGAGCTGTGCCACCAGGGCTGGGGCTAAATGGGTATTTAGGGTGATTTGGGGCATGCTGAAGTCAGAGACCAGAGGGTCTGTTTATAAATACCCTGGGGGCTGCCATAGCTGTCTCTGCTGCCCGTGACTAGGCAGGCAGGGCTGGGAAGGTTGGCAAAGCTCCTAGTCCATCCTTTTCTGTTGTGTTTTAAAAGCTTTTGGACCTTATGGTGAGGACTCCAGGTGAAAGGGTTTCCTAGACTTAACATGTTGTGTTTCAGGCACTATGTTGTTGCAGGTGCTCTGTATATTAAAAAGAATTAGAGGTTTGCCCTTTCTCCTGCTGGCTCATGTCACAGCTGATCAGCATCATCAGTCTTGTGAGCATTACTAATGTTTGGAAAGTGGCAGATGGATGGTGGAAATTTCCATGCTTTTTGCCTGCTTTTTTGAACTCTCTGTCTGCCTAATAGTGATACTGAATTGACTTTCACCTTTTTTGCTTTTAGATACTCTCTAGATTCTTTACACATACATTTGTAGCGCTGTAGCCTGTTATAGTATTCGTAGCTAGCTTTTTACCTACTCTATTAGACAGAAAGACAAATTCCCTAGTGGCTCCAAGCTGGGGGTCCAAGTTTAGATTATCTGGGAAGCCAAGGTTGAAACTAGATCTCCAAGACAAATTTTCATTAACAAAGTTTAGTTCCTATCTAAGTGGTGGGGGTGGCAACAGATTCAGAAAGGGTTGAACTGAGGGAGAATTACCTCATTATTTATGCCTCTAATTGGGGATTCTTGTCAGTTATGCTAATTTGCAATTTGCTAAACATATAAAAATTGTATACACTTTATGTTACGCTTGCATCTTTGTTGCTTTCCACCTAGCGAGTTGTGCACCTAAGGATCCTTGTAAAGGTAACCCCTTTTTGTCCCTCAGCTGTGTCTAGCTTGTGATTTTAGTTCCAGGAAGAAGGCATCAATACTCTAGACCCAGGAGAGCTGGCCTGGGGGCCAGGGCACTGATCCTTGGGCCCCCTACCCCACTCTTTGGTACCACAGGGACTGAGCACTCACCTGCGCAAAATACTGGTCCAGTGAACACTGTCTGCTGGAGCCCAGAGCATGAGGGAAACTAAATACCCAAATCCCTTCAGAGAGTGCTCAAGATTTTGGTTTGTGTTGATCCAGGCTCTCTTTGTGCTTATGCCCCTTTTATCTTAATTATGTTTCAATAGTAAATTCCTCCCAGGGGGGAAGGTTTCTGCACCTCCAGCACCAGGAATTAAGCACCACCACAACAAAACACCCTGTTGGTCCCTCTGTTCCCCTATTCAGAGCCTTGCAGGCTCAATTCAACACCTTCAACTCTCTCAGCACAAACTGGATTTGAAATTGGACACCATCTCATACTGCAGTGATATAAAATGGTCTCCCCTGAAGTGTGCACTGTGTCACACGTGTGTACAACTCTCTGCTGCCACTGAGGGTTCTGCAGTGGTGTCACTTGGGGTGGCAAGATTCCACGAGTGGGTGACACTGGTGTGTCAGATCTACTGACGGTGTGGGTGTCATCCCCAGGGGCTCGTGGCTGAAGAGAGGGTGTTGCCCTCTGCATGGCCTGGCCATAGCCACATGGCTGGCAGGGGGGCCAGCTGCTCCCCACCATCTTGCAAGAAAACTGCAGTCTAAATTTTACATTTAGCTTAGCCCCTTGATTTTTGGAAGTAAAATAGTAAATCAGTAGAAATAAAGGTCTCGCTGGTAGTGTTGAAATAGCCATTGCTCATGTAAAAACAAACTTCTCTCCGTGCAGAGAGCTAGGTGTGATTCAATGGAAGAGACAAGGAACCTGATGTATTAATTAGGTTTGCCTAAAGTGGCCCCATTTGCTGTTGTAGCTGCCTACACTGTACTATTATTACCTTTCTATTTGTTAAGAAATAAATATTTCCTATCAGCATTTGATGTGCACTGAACTGCATTAAAACACCTTCAAATGATGAATTCTGTGATTTGCACTGTGATTCAAGGGGGATGGCATGGTGTGGATCAGTCAGCTTGACAGGCAGCTTGCTCTTGTTGGGGCTGTTCCACAGAGAAACAGCCTCTGAGACTCAGCGTGTTGTTTCAGCTGATGTATTTTTCAGGACAAAGGAATTCTGCCTCAAGGGCCCCTGTAGAACACAGGATCCCATGATCCCAGGGCACTTTACCCCAAACCTTCAATGGGCAATACACAAGATGTTTGTTTTGGGGCACTAAGCCCCAGGAATGCTGTAAAACCTCAGCAAAATGCATATTCTGTCATAAAAGCGGAATGAGCAGGAGGCTTATTTGGTGAAATTTTTGAGGGGTGTATTGTGCCAGAATTGCTGTTAGAGCCAGGAGACATGTAAACATGCATCTTTCTAGTGCATCTGGGGTCATACCCTCGTGGTTTTGATATCAGTGGCAAATCTGCACTTGGCAGCCAATCAATGCAGATTTCAAGAAAATGCCCTTTGCGGAATTCCTCTGTTTGGGCCCTGCGGCCATGGACAGCAGCAGTAGTAATTAGTAATCATTTTCCTCTTTATCCTCTTCTATGTCACTGTAAAACCCATCACACATTCTAGCTGCACTATTGGTAAAAGCGTATGAAGCTCTTTGTTTCAAATAATGACTTCCCTAAGTCATTAGTATTGTGGAAATTTATACTGTCTAAAAAGTGAGGGGAACCCTTTTCCCATGGGAGCGCTGGAGCAGCCCCAACACTCCTAACAGCTGGCCCCTTGGTGTCTGAGCTTTGCAGGTGGCCTCTTGTCTGCCTGATGTACCATTCAGCAGATGCTTTACTCAGGGCCACTGTAATCATTGTCCCTACTTAACTTTTTGGCTTGTGGAAAGAAATACCTGTGGCCCTCAGAGAACTCCTGACTACCCCTCACAAAATGTCTTGGTTGTTGGAAGTAGTTTTTGGAGCACTTTGTCCTTTCCCTGGGACCCCCATATCTCTGGCTTTGGTGGCAGGACCCGAAGCAGCCTTGCCTGAGTGGGATTAGCAGTGACCATGGAGATTTCCAAATGCTTGTGGGAAGCAGGCAGAATTGGGCTAAAGATCTTGTCTTTTCTTAAATGAAGTATCTCTGTTTCAAAAGCCAGTCCCTATCTCCTGCTCCAGGACAAGAGTTAATGAGCTTACACTGCAACTCAGGTTATGAGGGAAACCCTCCAGGTGTCAAGGGGATTGGGAGAAGGAGGAATTTTCTCCGAGGCTGAAGGCTGCTTCTCTCTGGGGCAGTTGGAGCTGCTCAGCTGGCACCTACCAGCTGCAATTCAGGGTGACCCACTGCTCCTCTTCTGGGGTAAAACCACCTGTCAAGGGTTTTTCCAGCTCACTCAGTGGTTTAGTGTTTCTAAAAGCAGGTTTCATGGTGGCAGAGCAGGGCTAGTAACTTACACAGATGAGAAGGGCAGGAATGGGTGTGCAGCGCTTGACGTGGATCATGGCGAGCAAACTTGGCAAATGGCCTTCTCGAGCACCAGAGAAACATAACCTGCAAATAAGAAGAGTAATGATGAATCCACTGGGTGTGCAACAGCCTCTCCAGTCCCTAGTCATATAACACCTTTTATCTAAACCACCACCTGCTTTGATCTTCTCATGGAAGGGAGCTGTGGGTGCAGCTGCAGAGCTGACTAAAGGCTGTGTCCCCTGGGGAAAGGCATATTTAAACTAAACCCTGCAGTATACAAGGCCTTTAACAGCTAATGCCACCTGGGAAAAGAACTGTTCTGAAATGCTGAAATACCTCCAGGACTGTCTGCTGGCCAGCGTTGTCTCTTTACCCAGAGAGGGATGAACACTCTGAAGGTTGTGTGGATATTTACAATGTCAAAAGGGGTTTGGATAAGGTTTGGGTAAGGTTTGACATGCCTTAGCATTTCACTTTTAAATGTATAGCCTGTTATGTATGCACTCCAATTCGTTGCATTTCATCATACCCATGAAAGGGCTGGGATAAATAACTTCCCCAAGGTACTTCAGCTGTTTCCTTAAAAAACTTTATAACTTCTAAATTAAATTCAGACAGGTCAGTTATTATAAACAGACTTTATTGATTACAATCTTACAGACTTTACAGATTTTGGCCCAAATATCAGCAGTATGCATGCATTTTGCTTAAAAGGTGATTTTCCAGCATGGGCATGAAAATGCCTATAACTGAGTACAGCACCAGGCCCTAAAACTCCTCTTTGAGCAAAGCACAGTTTAGCTGTGAGCTACTGGACTTTATTGATTTAAAATTACTTTGGTTCCACGCTAAAGTTGTGTTTGGCTCTTGTTGTCAATTAATCCACATCTGCAAACACTTTCAATAGCTCATGAGGATTAATTTGCAAGAATTTCATGATTCAATGTTACATTTGCTGATTTGAAACAGAATAATTCATAACTGGTTGTATCCAACACACCCAACAACAAACTCATGCTCTACAACATCCAAAACGTCTAGCTAGCATTTCTCTAGCAAATGCAATTAAAACAGCCCCTCCCCAAATTAGATAATGTTCATAAAATTGTACTCCATCTAACCTTGATGAGGTAAAAAGGTATCCATTTATTCCTCCAAATGTAGATAGGGCCACTGAGACTGGCATAACCCAGGAAAAATAGCCCAGTAACTTTTCACCAAATGTCTAAAGCAACAGAAGGCAGAGAAACTGAAACACACTGCAAAGCACAGTACCGAAATCAAAGTGTATTTTATACATCCAGGGAATGGTTTACTTACTACCGCCACAGCGTTGGAGGACAAGAGCTCTTGGGGTGACATGGCAGTGAAATATGCAATGTTGGTGAACGTATACACAAATGTCACCAATGGGATGGATATGAATATGGCACGAGGTAGGTTCCTAATAAAAGAATTAGGAGGGTAGATAAGAAATTACAGTCAAGCACAGCAAGACCACAACTGCGAACAGCCCGGGGATGGTCACTCAGCTGGGTGGGTTCACTGGCTGTTTCTCTGGAGGGAAGCAGTGCTTCCATCAGCTCTGAGCCACTGCACGGTAGAGGAGGCTGAAAGGGCTGTGAGATGCTGTGTCTGCAGAAGCTGCCTGGGACAAACATACCACGAGCTGCCTTTGGGCTCTTGGCTGGGATTGGGACAGACTCTTACTGAAAAACAAAGCATCCGTTTCCCAGAAGCCCTGGGTCCAGGCACCCTGGTGGAATAAAGCTTCTTGCTTTGCTTTACCTTCACCTGCTCTGAAAAGGAAGGGGATCCTGTTGTTCAGCTGCTGCCCTGGCCCATTGTGTCCTGTAAACCTGGTCTGGTCATGCAATACCATGGCAACTTACAATAGTACAGATGTACTTGATCTCCAATCCAGAGACCTTCTTAGAGGTGGACACCTGAACTGTGCTGTATCTAACATAATGCATTTTTCTCTGTGTGTCAGACTTGAAAAAATGGTTCTAGAAAGTGTGTTTGACCTTGTGAATTTGAATAGATTTAGTAAAAGTAGGAAGTGGTTTCGGTTATCCAATTTTTTTTCATACTTTAAATTCTCCACTAAGGCTGCAACAATAATTAAAAAAAAAAGTGTCCATTTGCTCCATTCTCTCTTTATTTCTCAACTAAGGCCATATCTACCTTATTTAAGTAATAACTTTTTTTATTATTCAGCTTTGAAATCGTGGTGGTGCATTATAATATTGTTGTTTAATAAGGAAACACATTACCACATTTCTTTATTCCTGCTGAGACCTCTGGACACACACTTTGCCACTCACTGGTGTGCAGAGATGCACATAAGGCTGTAGCTTTTTAAGTCATTCCCATGACTTAGTCATCCCCTAGCTGTAATAGCTCACATATCTCCTTGTTTAATTGCTGTGTGCATTAGATGCCCAAGAGTAATGAATGCTCCAAGAGCTGCTCTTGACATTTGTCATTCCATCTTATTAACTCAGAAATGTTGAAACATTTGAGCTTTGCTAAACTAAAATTCCCTTTCCCTCTGGCCTTCTCAGCCTGCTTGTGACAAATCCTTTCCAAGCCCTTCCCATAGCCAGGATCAGCAGTGACCCAGTGTAAGTTGCCTTGGCAGGCTGGTGCCCACAGCTGTGCTGGGGCAGAGAATGCCACTTTCACTGCACAACTTCTCTTTCAGGTGTCTGTGGGAGACCTTTGGGTGAAAAAGCAAAGCAACTTCCAGGATAATTCAACTTTTTTATGAAAGAGAAGATTCTTCCTGTAGATACTCATGTGGTACCTCATCTATGGTTAATATTCTGCTATGGGAGATTGAATATGATTGAATAGTGACATAAAGACACTGCCTTGTCTCTAGGCTGCTTTGATTCAGTTAATACCTTATGCAATATTTTTTTAGTTTCAGTGTTTCTGTAGTTTTCCTGCTATCTGCTCTAAATAAAACTCTCTCTCCTTTAGAAAGACCAGTCCCACAGACACGGAATGACATTGCAGCATCTCTGAAAGGAATAATACTTCCAGAGAGCTCCGGTGTCTCAGCACTTCAAGAAGAGCATCATGGAAATGGATACTTGCCTGCGGGGATCCACCAGCTCTTCTGTTACATAGTTCAAGAAGTTCCAGCCACTGAATGCAAAGGATCCTTGAAGAAAAGCTAATGCTAAATGCCCCACAGATGGAGTCATCCAAAATCTGAATGCGTTGCTTGGTGTCAATTCTTTGTAGTTTCCTGTACAGAGAGCACAAGCCAGATGTTAGGCCACGCCTACCTACCTCGCACACTTTAAAATAGGTAAGCTTGCACTTTTTATTCTGTGTTCTTTATTAGAACTGAGATTTCATGCTCTTCGTGTCACCATGGGCTGGCACAGCAATTGCAGTGCTTTCTGCAGGAGTGTCCTGGTGAGGCAGCTCGTGCTCTACAGGCACCCTTCACCACCATCTGTGCTGCAGCAACTCATGGGACTCTTTGTCAGCCTGCCCTGTCTGAGGTGGATCATTGGCAGTGTAAATTCCTAACTGCTCTTAATGAAATTTTCTTTTACTAGAGTTTGGTGTTGTTTAGTAGACATCCTTGAAAACAAAATGTTTATGGGCCTGAAAGATTTGTCAAGACTGTAGGACTAGTACCACTGAGAAAATACGTTTTCTGCTCTCTGTAAATGTCGTATTTCTTCATCCATTATAAGACTCACCATATACATGATAAAAGTATTGTCTTCTGTGCTTTTGGCTTTCCAATAACTGGTGAATCAGTGAGACATTTTTCACCTACGTTTAATCTTATAAGTGACCTTTAGTAGGAAATTGGACTAGTGCCTGAAGTGAAGCAGATGTCTTCCTGCCCTAGGCAGAGCATTGCTTATTCATTTTACATCCAGAGCACTTCAAATTCAAGGAATACACAACAGATTAAAAATTTTGAGTAACTATTCTGAAGCATTGTGAGCTGCTCTCCTTTATTCTATCAAATCCTACAAGATGCACTGGAAAGGGACTTTTTTAGGGGGATTCTGCTGATTTCTCCCTTGTGTCATACTTTCCTCAGCTGTGTCAGTATGCAATTCCACAGCTTGGCAAAACCCAGCACACCTTCAGGTCAGTTTGTAAGGAGGAAACATTGCAGTAAGTGGGAAAAATCAAGTCTATCAACAGTACCATACCAATGTTAGAGCTGTCTCCCAGAGTACCTTTGAAGATCTGTAAGAAGCCCACAATAATGATAAGGGTCAGGGCTAAGAGTTTTCCTGCTGTAAATATATCCTGAATGCGCGTTGCCCATCGCACACTGGAGCTGTTCACCCACGTCAGGAGGACTGGAGAGCAAAAGACTGGATTCAGTGAAATGAAATTAAGTTTATTTAAGAACATACAGTCAAAGTATTGAAAACCACTTGTGTGTTCCTGCAGGGAGCTCTAGCGTGGCCAGTTACGAGGGTGAAGAGGAGCATTGCCTTTCCCTAGGAGACTCCCAGCTGCAGGGGCACCCCTGGCAGCCTTCAGCCCCTTGGGTGCTGCCAGCTGGGGCTCTCCCCAGCTCCAGTAACCGTGCCTGAGTAGTGCTCGACGTGCAAGGATCATTGCCTCCTCACAGAAACAGTGGAAGTCTTCACTCCTGGGGCTCAGGTTTGCTGCTGCCTGAAGAAGGCTCCAGAAGTAGCTAATGCAGAGCTGGCTGCACGCTGCCCTCTGCACACTCACGTTTGTGAGTGTGAAAGAAGGCTAGGAAGGCGAAGGGCTCCAGGGGTGGTGGGTCACCTGTGCCAGGCTCCTGTGGTTCCACAGGGAGCACAGCACTGTCCCATCCCTCATGCTTGCCTGCCACCACTTGCCCTGGACCCGCAGGGACTCAGGTGCCTTTGTGCCTCCCTCCAGGCCACTGTACTTGCTACAGGCAAGTGGGAAGGGACAGAATATCCCACAGCAGTCACAGTGCCTCTCCTGGGACCTCCCCACTGGCCTTTGGCTTTGTGGCCCTGACCCCAGCCTGGCTGGAGTGGCCCCTCAAGTGGTCCCTTGTAAAACCAGGGCAAGATTTGTGTGTGTGCAAGAAGCAAATACTTACGTAAACACACCATGGAGAGGATCCTAGAGGCATTATAGGGGGGAATACAGTTAGGGAAGACGGGCTGCAGGACATAGTTTGAGAAGGTCAGTGCAATGACAGCCAGACTAGTTGGGTACATGATAAGCACTGCACTCCACAGCAGCAGAAACCTGGAAAGACAAAGAAAAGCACAAGAAAGCAGTGCTGGTGCTGTGCTGGAGGAGACAGCACACGCTCAGCTGTGCCCAACGTGTCAGGGCTGAGCACCTTCATCCTGGTCACACGACACTCACTTATTTGTGACTCTCCTCATCCCTTTTCCCATGTCCTCAGCACAATCTGTATTTTAAATGAAACATTGCAAAGCAAAGCATGGCTTAGGAACATGTGGAAGAGTGAGGATTATGACCAGTGGGCATGTTTTGGTTGAACTGTGTGTCTGGATGAAAGGAGCTCTGCTGCTCCTGGACTGACATGTCACCACAGCAGACAGCACTCCCTACACTGAAGGCACCTCTGAAGGGTTTTGGCAGGGCCCTCAGCCATAGGCAGCAGCTGTACTTTTGGGACTGCTACCAGTTCCCTGCTGGTCCGTGGAGAGGTCTCTTGTCACCACTGGTGTTGGGTCTCTGACCCGGGCCAGGGCAGATTAGTGCTGCAGTATTCTGTGATGGATCACACAGCTGAGCTGTGTGACATCCACTGGGCTGTCTGCCTCCAGCTGTGCCTTAAAGTGATTGCACCCAACAAGGTATTGTGCAAATATAAAGTGAGAGATATTTTGGTTTTTCATTCTGTGCAAAGGAAAAAAAAAAGTTTAAAAGGCAGCAGTGGATCAGGTTAGTCTTTAGAAATATTTGAAGTATTACTATTTCTATATTGAAATATATATCTATATATCTATATATCTATTGAGAAATAGTCATTGCAAGAAAGTGAAGCTTTTCTTGCCATATACATGCACACAGATGCACACACTCATTCACATACATGCACAAATATAATGTGCAGGGATGCGTGACACAAATGAGGATTTGAAAGGATACTTCCAAATAAGACAGTATAATTCCTATATTACATGGGTTGCTCTTTAAGGGTCTGCACCCACCCAGTGTGCTCCCTGCTTCCAGCCCTGTAAATCTGGCACAGCTGGGGGAGCCTCTCTCTGTGCCATTAACCTGGAGGGAGTACTGCTTGCTGGGTGCTCCTCAGCTGAGGGGGTAAGTGTCTCTCAGTCCCATCCTTCACTTTGCCTTCTTGTTTTGGAGAAGTATGGGGCAATTATTAGCACCACAGTTAATTTGGTAAACCAGACCAATGTAAGAGCTGCGTACCTTCCCAACTGGCACTGTAGTTTTTTACAATAAACTCAGCAGGTTTTTTTTCTTTCTCTTTATTTTGTTATGTGAATCCATTGGGTTGTTTTTCTTTTCCCCCAATTTCTAATGTTTTTCATTGTGGTTCAGAGCAGCTTTCTCCAGTGATTACTTTGTGCTATTTGGTGGTGTTGATGATGTACCCAGCTTGGCACAGCTCTGCAGATCCTGCTTGCTGAGCTAACTCAGCTGGTCCACACTGAACAATAAATAGGACCTAAAGACTACAATAACAATTTGCTGAATATTATTAGGATACTGATGGTGCTGCCTGAGGTCAAGCTGTTTTGTAAGGCTCTCGACTGGCAGGGCCTTTGCAGAGGCTGGCAGTTTTTCCCTGTCATGTTTATCTTCACCCACACAAATTACATAGGCCAAGAATTCTGTAAAGCATTCAGTGGGGAGAACAACTCTGAAAACACAATTTCAGGCAAAATTGGCCCTTGTTTCTATGCTGCAATATGGGTGTGGTATAGCTGGTATTGGGTAGAATATGGTTCAATGGGAATGGATTATTCTTGACAGTCATGGAATTGAAATGCCGGATTGATAACGCAAGTTAAAGCAAATGTCTAATTTTAGCAGAGGGGGGACAAAGTTGCACTGTCAAATGTGAAGCTTAAAAGAGAGATGGCAGTAAAACAAGAGGGAAGCTTGCCTAAGATGCAGGCCCACTTTTATTGTGTTTCTACAGGGAAGTTTTAATCAGAAGCTATTTCTGAGAAGAAGATCTCCATGCTGGTCGCTCTGATCACATTCACATCCCTAAACAACCAGCTAAATGGCCAGGGTGCAACACTGGCACATGCCATGTTCCCACAGTGCCAGCAGCTGCCAGGGCAGCAGGAGGACCTGGAGGGTCCAGCTGGCTGGGAGTGGCTGTTCCTGAGTAAAATGGCTTTGGAGAGATGATGTTTGCTTGAGGCAAGGAGATGACACAGCAGGGCATAGCTGGAATTACTTTATTCTTCAGGTGGAAAGTGGCAGAATTATTGCCTTGAGGGCTGAGCTATGGCACTGGAGATGGAGATGGAACTCCACCCTACAGCCTTTCACAGTCACTCAGTAGCTGTGATTGCAAAAATTAGAGAGGTTAAATCTTCTCTTGTTGCTGAGAAGTGATCAGATCTTTATAACAGGCTTGAGACAGCTGAATGCAAAGAAAAAGGAAGATGTAGCAGTTTGGTTGGGTTTGGTTGGTTTTGGTTGGTTTTGGTTGCTTGGTTGGTTTTTTTTCCCGAGAATTGGAGTTTGCAGGAGAAATCTGAGCTCCTGCACGTGCTGGTGGTGAAAGAGCTGGTAAAATAACCTCTCTGCCTGTATTCCAGTTACTGGCTGGATGGCCTGTGCTGCGTTTGGTTGTTGAGCCTGATCCAAAGTTCATTGAAGCTAATGGCACACACTCCCATCAGTGTGTACATGAATGAGATAATGTCTACTAAGAGCCCATCCCCCTGTCTTATGAGATAATGTCTACTTAGAGCCCATCCCCCTGTCTTAGAAACAGAAACAGCTCCTTAGAAAAAGGAGTGAGTGGTGCCATGTGCTACTCTTGGGAAGGTGTGGCATTCATGTGAAGCGCCAGTCATTTCTGGACCAAAATGGAATTTTTTTGCAGATACCTCTGCATACTAGTTTCCTCACCTGTGAAAAGAAATAAACAACATGGTTTCATCTGGGTCCTAAATAGTCTAGTGGACTTGGTGAAATTGGTTCTCAGATATCTATTTGGGATGTGCCTATACTCCCAATGAGGATCTCACATTAGATAGGTTACGGATTCAAAGAAGCCTGTGAAAATATAAAATTCCAGTGTACCCTACTTGTGCATCATCAGCAAAAGAAAACAGCTTGAAACAGGCACTACAGTACAAGTCAGCTTAGTACAGTTCAGCAAAAACTGACCTGGTTTAAATTGGAGCCAGTTTGAATACTATTAATGCCATCCTACGTGGCTGAAAGACTTACTGCCTTTGGAAAATTCAAAATTTTGCAATAACAAAAAAGAAACATAGAAAGAACATGTTACGCTTGCAGTTTAGAGTGACACATCAAAGCTTTGGCTGAAAACTCTCCGCTGACTGATTTTGATAAGGACATTTGTCCAGTCACCAGCCTCTGCTGGTGAAGCAGCTGTGTTAGCTGCAGCATTACTGCTGAGCATTCAGAAGAAGTTGTATTGATCAGAAACTCACTGGAGGGTTTTTCTTGAAGCTGAATTTATTCATTGTCTTCTGCAAGAATACCTATTAAGCCTTTTATTTATCATTTGGGGTAATGTTCTATTTCTGACTTGAACAGACTTGCAAGCCCATGTGCCTCTAAGGAGAGCTCTGCTCAGATGGCTCCTGCAGCACAGGCTGTGACACATTCCCTGCAGTTTGTGTGCTCACACACAAATGCTATTTAACACTAAAATGATTTCTAAATAGAGACAAAAGCAGGAGTCTTTCTCTGGTACCAGACCAGAGCCTAGTAATACTGGAACCTTTCCTCACCTCTTCCTTCTCCCTCGGCTGGAGCAGCTGGGGAGTGTCTCTGCTCAGGGTTGTCACCAGCCAAGGTTTGCCACCACCTCCACTTTTTGGGAGTGTTTCCTGCTGCCCTTGAGCTAGACTCAGAGCAGGGCTGCTGCTCTGCAGCCACAGCTCCTGCCAGCTCAGGAGATGGCCCTGTCCTGCCTCTGTTACTCCATTCACCTACTTGCATCACACCTAGTGATGTGGCTTTTTTAATAAAAAGTTATGCATCCAGCTATCAATACTGCCAGACACAGAAGCTGGGGCATGTAGTACTCCAATGGCTGTTACAATTAAGTAGTATTTCTTTGTTTCTTATATCTATGCAGGAAAACACAATAAAGGGAAGGATTTTGGGAGACAGGGACGAAACAACAGAAGTGGAGTTGTGGTCTGGGTGGGTACAGCACGTGCTCTAATAACAAACACCTTTTTATGAATAAACCAAGCCATCTGATTGGTCACTGGGAAAGTCAGATGCATGGGAAAGGCAGATGCACTAAAACTTTGTGTGCTGAGTTTGATGTACTTGGCTGTAGAAGGATTAAATCAAAAGAGAGAAGCAGTGGTGTTTATCTCATGGGAGGCACAGTGCAGGCCCCTTTGAGCTCTGCCTGCCTGTGCAGCTGCCAGAGGGGAATGGGCACTCCCCAAGTGGGAAGCTGAAGGTGCTTGTCAGAGTTCCCCAAAGCTGCAGCCTTTAGGTGCTGCAGCAAAGTGCAGCAGGGCACAATCCCAGCTTGGATTTACTGGGAAAAAATGACTGAAGCCCCCCTTTTTACATCAAAACCTACCTGATGGCTTTTGCCTAATGCAACCCTTTGTCATAATAGTGGGACTATTTCTTTTCTTTAGAGAAAAGCTAAAGTCTCTGCACAGGAAGAATGGGAGCACTACTTCCCTTCAGGTGACAGGTTGTGCTTTTTTGTGCATTACATGCCTGGACACCAACTAAGTGCTGCCCAGGCAGAATTTCCTGCCTTGGGAGGTGAGACTGCCCCAGGTACATGCTGGGTACTGATCAATCAACTGGTGTGTGGTTTGTTACAGCAGCTGCATAGCTTGGTGTTTGCAGGGACCAGGCAAGTTCTCTGAATGTGGCAGAGGGAGTTGAGGAGCAACTTAAAGACAGGTTTAGTTGTACTTGATACTTAAACAGTTTCACTTTCTCCACTAGAAAGCACAATTCTTTTGATTTTGTGGAACTCTCATGCTTCTGGCCTCCTTCACAGTGGTGTTTCAGGGATGGGACTTGTGATGGTGTGTGGGGTTCTGTGCTCTCAGTTCCCTTGTCCCTGCTTGCAGACACTGCTTCTGTGAGCAGGCAGTAGGGAAGCTGCTGCCTGCCTGCTGCAGTGCCCTGGAGAAGCAAGTGTTTGCTGAGCAACTCCTGCCCCAATGAGAGAACAAACCTCAGTGGAGTTGAGGTTTGGTTAACCAAGCCAATGCTGTTGTTACTCAATCTGTTCTGTGATGTCAGGATAATTTCCTATGCAAAGTGGGACAGCAGTCAGAGGAGAGATTCCATCAACTAAAGAAACAGAGACTTCATGAACCAGCATAAGGCAATGGCTTAAGTCTGACAAGCATCAGAAATGTACCTTGTGCCCAGGCATGTCTGTAATGCTGGCTGTGCCCAGTGCCTGTGTGGCACTGAGCTGAGGCAGGCATGAGAGGACAGCCTTTGGGACAGGGTGACTGACTGCCTGTGTTATGCTTGCTCTGATTTGTCCTTGCTCGGCAGCCAGCTCAACTGTTATAAGCTTGTTTTCCATCTCACATGAGAAGGAATATTCTGGTTTGGTGGTTTTTTTTTCCTTACTCTTTTCTAGTTTTCTGCACTGGTGCTTATTTTTCTTAACTAAACCACCAGCATGTGGTATGGCCTCTCTACTGACCATGAGAGAGCTGGTCAGAACATTCTGGTGCTTCTCTAGTAGTCTGTCAGTACAGGCTGACAGCTTAATTTATTGTGTTGAATACATGAAAAAGTGTACACTCAAATAAAAAAGATAACGTCCTCTCACTTGTCCCTTCCTCACTTAGCCATACTACTCCATTAGTAGTATTTTCAAAGAGAAATCCTTCCCTGAGTTAGCATCCCCCCCCACCTGTATTTACAACACTTGGTTATTCTGTACAGCTGCAGTAAGTCAAGCAGCTTTGCTTTATTTCTGACAAGTAGCTCCAGCCTGGACTCTCTGATGGATAAAGCTCTTCAATACAAGGCACTGATCATTCGTGACTTGCACACAGGGAGATCACTTGGACACAGCATCACTCTTCTCTGTCATGGACTTTGAGGCAGCGAGGGAAGTGAAAGGACCCGTCACCTTCCCTTGGAAAACAGCACTGGGAGGTCTGTGTAGGGACAATTTGGTATTTCTAACAGAGAACAGAAAGATTGATTTTGCTAAAGCATTTTTATTGACGAGTGTTGTCTGTTCCAAGTCAGATGGCTTTCCCACACCAAATGCCTGATATAAATGTGTTTTCAAATCAGTTTATAGAGATAGGGTACTTACCCGGCTAACCCACCAAAAATCTCTGTGACATAGGAATAATCCCCTCCCGACTTGGGGATGGCGACTCCCAGTTCAGCGTAACAGAGCGAGCCCAGGGCAGCCACGCCGCCACCAAGCACCCAAATAATGAGAGCGAGTCCCACCGAGCCCGCGTGCTCCAAAACTCCTTTCGGTGAAATAAAGATCCCAGAACCAATGATATTACCTGGAAAGGACAATGTGTTAGCAGTGAGGTAAAAGAAAGCAAATAGTCTGCTTTTATTTATTCAAAAGAAGGTAAACAAGCCATAGCCCCCGCTCAAACACAAAACACAGCCGTGCCACCCCCACGCCCCCATTTTCAGATTTTGCATGACTGCACCATTTCTGATTATACCCTGGCAAAAGCGTGGCCATTTATCAGCAACCAAAGATGGTAAGTGTGTGCTCAGCTCTGCTGAAGCACGGTAAGTCTCAGCTGAGGATCTGTGAGTTTTCTGGGATGAACTTCCTCAGCTTGCACAGCTGTCTGCCCTCACCTGCCATGCCCGAGTGTACCATTGGAAGGAGTTAGAAGTGACTTTGTAATGAAGATGTTTTATCCACTCCTAAGAGGAATTTAAATAAGTTAAGGCCCATTTCCAGGAAGTTTGGGAGGTCAAAAAAGAAAGGAGTAGCATTGTCTAGAAAAGATGTAGCATTTTGGGCTCAAAAGGCACGCTTGTCACCAAGGATGGATTTAAGATTGTGCTTGAAGAAGTAATCTCAAAGTCTGAAATACTAAAAATCCATAAGCATTTTGTACCTGCAATACCTGTGCTGCTTAGTCATCAGCCATAAAATTTAAAGCTATAATGTGGCATGACTAAAATATTGGACAATATGAGACAATGGAGATGATGTGAGCTGAAGCAGTGCTGGGTACAGAAAAGGAGTGCTGATACCACCAGGTATGTGTGGCATGTGGGGCCAGCCTGTGTTACATGATGGGTGAACAACTAACACAAAGAGTTGTAGTGCAGGGGGTGACAGACATCAGGCTGTGACCTGTCACCAGTGGGGTTCCGCAGGGCTCCACCCTCAGCCCTGTGCTTTCAACATCCTCATTAAGGATTTGGGCC
The DNA here is from genome assembly GCA_013390105.1 of Tichodroma muraria. Lineage (NCBI taxonomy): Eukaryota > Metazoa > Chordata > Aves > Passeriformes > Sittidae > Tichodroma > Tichodroma muraria. Next base: position 69,174 of record WAAG01090020.1, read on the forward strand.
CAGGACTCAAAGGGACACTAAGGAAGTTTGCTGATGACACGAAATTAGGAGGAGCTGTTGGCTCCTTTGAGGGTAGAGAGGCCCTGCAGGGAGACCCAGAGCAGTGAGAGCGAGGGGCAATCCCCAGCCACGTGCAGCTTAGCACAGGCAAGTGCTGGATTCTGCGCTGGCACCGGCACCCCTGGCTGGGGACGGGCTGGGGAATGGCAGGCTGGAGAGCAGCTGCAGGAAGGGACCTGGGCTCCTGGTCAGTGGCCCCTTGGGTCTGAGTCAGCAGTGCCCTGGCAGCCAGGAGGGAATCCCTGTCCTGGGGCATCAGGCCCGGCGCTGCCAGGCTGGGAGGGGATTGTCCCGCTCTGCTCTGGGCTGGGGCTCCTCACCTCCGCTGCTGGGGGCAGTTTTGGGCACCACGGCATGAAAAAGACACGAAGCCATTGGAGAGTGCCCAAAGGAGGCCACGAGGGTGGGGAAGGGTCTGGAGGGGAAGCCTTATGAGTCTTTGGCACTGCTGTGTGCTGCAGTTTTAACAGTTGTAGTCAGGCATATGGAGAAGGGCCTGAAGTTATAAAAGCCCCTTAAAAATGATCTGCTACCTGCCAGCATACATACCTGCATTTTTCACAGATCAACGTACCTGAAAACACTGCACTTTTGGGAGGAGCTGGTGGTATTTTGGGGAGCATGCTAAAGTTCAGACACAGTGTTTTTTACCTAGATTTGTAGGTTTCCACTGCCTCTTTGGGATGGAACCATATTCCTTTCTGGCCAGTACTGAACAAATGCCCAAAGACAGAATAACCCTAAATGGGTCTGCTGGCTCCTTTCATGCCATCTCCTCCTGCTCACTACCTTGTTCACTTTAGCTCAGGTTTGCTGCTATTTTTGGCAGCAAGAAGCAGATGCAGGTGCTCATCCTTCAGCAGGCTCTCAGTTTCCACCCCCGTCCCTTGGGTCACGTTTCCATTTTGTCCATACACGAAGAAAGGATGCAATCCAAACACAGCACGGCATCCCTCAAACTGATAATGCACAAGAAATCAACGTTGCAGCGTGTCTCTGCAGACGTGTGCTCGTGGTGCTGGCAGGGTGCTTCCCTGAGCTCCGCTGTGGCTTTGTGCTGGCAGGGGGTGAGCTGATGGCACACGCAGGGGGGGCTTCCTGCACCCCCTCAGCTGCTGGGGTGTGAGGGACAGACCTGCGGTGGGGTGGGGAAGTGGAGAGAGAAGCATCAGCAGCACCGTGGGAAGCAGTGTGGTCTGGCCACGTTGTGATGAAGCCGGGGGGAGAGAGCTCAGTCCTGGAGAGCTGTAACTGCACGGAGCAGGTGGCGGCAGTGATCTGGCCAGCAGTGCCAGGGTGCAGGCTAAAGGAGGAGTCACTGATGGGGTTTTGGAATGCTTGCACTTGGCGTTGTCAAAATTCCCTGTGTTTCATGTTTCTGCCTCCAGGAAGGGGCTCGGCTCGCCCCTGGGTGATGGGCAGTGAGGGGCATTGGCAGCCGGGCTCTTTCTCAAATCCAAAAGGCTGCAGGGAGGAGGTCTAAGGTCCGTGGCTAAGGTCTAAGGCTGCATCCTAAGGTCCGTGGCTTAGAATGATGGCCTCCTCTTATGGTAAGTCTGCCAAAGCAATCCTCCTCATCTGCCACTCTGTCTGAGCTGGAAATAGCCTGAACTCTCTTTAAGGAGAATACTTTCTGGGTGCAACTATCTGAAGGAGCAGGACAAGGACCAGACAGCCTTCTGGATGGTTCTTTCATACAAACGTTATACAAATTTTTTTTGTAAATGAAGTAGTGAATCATATTTAAAAAAATGTAATATATATTTATATCCTTCATGAATGAATAAAGAATAAGGCAAAATTACCCTCCAAATTCATTACGGATTTCATATTACTTTGCACTCACAACGTGTGCAAAAGCCATATCAGCAGGAGTGGAAGTGCTACACCCCTTCTGATAACAAAATGTTCTTATGAAAATCTGCCATGAATTTGGTAAATGTGCCCAAAAAGAACCTTCACTTCTTCACTTGGCGTAGGACATGTTTAAAAATAGGTATGGTGGAGATACTGAAATGTTCCAGAAAATAAGATGTCAGAAACTGCCTGATGAGAAGCAGTTTTCAGGAGGTGTTGGTCAGTAGGAACTGGAGGGAATTTGGTGAGCAGCTTTAGGGGTGAGAAAATGCAATATGCACCCTTTCCCATACATAGCATGATATTTTGTCAACTCTTGTTTCTTGGTGTTTGTTGCCTTTTTTTCTCCTTTTCACAATAGTATGGAATAGTTGGTATAAAAATACCATGACAACCCTCAGCTTTTGTTTAAAAATTATGTTACTAACCCTTATGAGTCAGAAGGCAAGCAAAATATCCTGAAATATATATAGCACTTCTGAGATCTTATCCAGTGTCATGATTATTATTTTTTTTTGGACAATGTTGAGAGCAGTTTCCACATCCTAGAAAAATAGGAAATGGGGGAGGGGAAGAAATGCCTGTCTAATTTTATCTCTCCAGTCAAGTAACACATCCAGCAGTGCTGGTAGTAAAATTAGTAGAATGTTTGCATGGAAGAACCATCCAGAAGGCTGTCTGGTCCTTGTCCTGCTCCTTCAGATAGTTGCACCCAGAAAGTATTCTCCTTAAACAAAGGAAGTTCTGGCAGTTTCCAGCTCAGACAGTTGCAGATGAGGAGCCCAGCCTGTCCTCTGTGAGCTGCATGCTCAGCCCCTGGGTCGGGTGAGCCCAAAGCAGCTCTTGCAGCATGGGTGTGAAGTAGATCCAGCCTCTCCTGTCAGCCTTGCTCCATCTCTGACTCACTGGAAGTGGGTCCCAAACCTGTTTTTCTGTGAAGAGACTGCCAACCCCCCCATCCTTTTAAATCTCCAGTTGTTTATCTAATTACGTTTAGGATCTTTTGTGACCTGGCCCTGGAATGGGTTTCCCACACCAGTCACACACATGCAGCATGTGCTTTTGCTCTGAGGTCAGCACCTTATGTAGAGCTAAACCATTTGGGAACTGTGGTAATGATGTGAAAATTAGGACATTAGGCTTATTGAAAAATCCAGTGTTTTCATTTTGCCTTTGGCTTTTGAACTATGAGAGTGCATTTGGGGTCAGGTATTGGGTTTTGATGCCTTTTAATATAACTATGAGAAGTGAAACTCATATCTTAAACAAAAGCTGAATTCTCACCCAAACACTTCAAGAACTGCACTTTGAAGAAAACAGTATGCCTGTGCTTGTGAGAAAATAAAGGAACTTGGCATATTCACTTAGTATGCAAAATCCTTAGG
>WAAG01090020.1:91055-105280 GCA_013390105.1 Tichodroma muraria
GCCCCCAGGAGCCGCAGGGACGGCGGGGCCGGCGCTGTGCCGCGAGGGCAGAACGCCGAGCGCTGGGCTCGCACATTCGGGCGCTGCGTCGGGCAGCGGGGTCTCGCCCGGCGCCACGAGCCAGCCTGGCGCCCTGCCGGGGCCCCCTGACAGAGCTGGCCCCGCGCGGGATCCGCGGCGAACGCCTCCTGTTGGGCTCTGTTATTGGGGTAGCGCGATAACGCAAAGAACAAGCATTTTATTGCTTGTCATCAGTACTGCCAGACTTGAAACCAAGACGGTTTTAATGCCCAAGATTGGCTGCTTTCCGTACTTTTTACGTTAGTCTCTCCGCTCTTTCTTTCCCACGTCGTTTCACACTTCCGAAGGGACAGCCCCGGCCCGTGCCCGCACCGGCTCCTTCGCTCCCGCGGGGCTGCCGGGGCTGCCTCCTGCTCGCCCGCAGCCCCGTGGGCTCGCTGGGCCGGCAGCGGCTGCTGACGAGATGCAGCTGGGGTTATCTGCCGGGGAGCTTAAGGAAAGAAGTGTTTTCTTCACCTCACACGGCGGATGGAGCTTAAATGTTGGGATCTGTGTGTCTGTTTGCAAATCTTTTGCTCTGCGAACAAACTGCCTTCACAAGAATGTCAACGAATGAGGTCTATTCTGCTCTCATAGGACATCAAAAAGCTAAATCGTGGCTTGGGAACCTGGGCTCTTCCCTCAAGTTTGTAGCAGTCAAGGGTTTATTAATGGAAATGCCTAGTTCGTTATTTGTTTATAAGATGAACACCTTCCTGAAATAATTTCTGTGTTCAGAAAAGACCCCTCTGTAGGTGACCTATTCTGAAAGTGCATAGGTTAGAAAAATTTCATAAGATTATGAGGTAGCTGACAACATGTGTCAGTGGGGCAAATAGTGCAGTGGAACGAGGAATGTCTGGTTTTTCTCCTCAGTGAAGGAAGTTGGGAAGTTTCTGTGGTGAGATCAATCTGATTTTCTTTGACTTTAGAATGAAAAGTATGACCTGACAACTGGTAAGCCTTTTGAGAAAACCAGTGGACTATTCTTAGAAAGCTGATAATTTTAAGTGATCTTGCTTTATACTGCTGCTTTTATAGAAAGGCTTACTGATTTTCAGAAGCTGAGGCTTGTTTCCTAACTCTGTTTCTGAACTGCCTCACTAACCACTTCTAAAACGTCCTTTTATTGAATTACTATGTAATTTTTTATAAGAAAGAAGATTTTTATAAGAAACTTTACGAGAGTTACTTTTTGGACTATATAAGCAGTACTATTGTTCTCCTTTTAAAGACTAGAAAATATATGCAAAGACTGGAAACAAAGTTTCAGGTGTTCAAAAGTAACCTGATGTATTAGTTGTTTCTTCTAGGTGCCTTAACCTTAATTGATTTCTTCGTAGCTTTCTTTTTTTACTCGTAGCAACTCATGTATATTCTAGTAGATACCTCTGAAAGTCTCTACCTGTTAGCCTTATACAGACATTATAATGTATTTTGGGAAAGTTTTCTATGATAGTCTCTTTTGTAAAAGCTAAAAAAAAAATTAGTTTAATCGCCATTTAAAAAAAGTATAAAAGTCAAGAAATTTGTGAATGAATGGTGTTTCTAACTCTACTGAGTTTCAAGAATGTAATGAAATTTAGGCTCAATTAACCTTTACAGAAAGCCCACACAATCTGTTAAACGAATTACACTTAGAAGGACAACACTGCGCATGTTTTCTTTGGCTGTGGTCAAAATGTTGATTTCCTCTGAAATATGTGTATAATCTTTGTGGTATTGTGAGGAAGATAGAAATCCCAGTCAGCCCTCTTCTACTGATTGGTGAACAACAGAGCATGCTGGCTATGGGATGATGAAAATGAATACTAGAATTCAATTAGCTCTAATAATCTTCTTCAAATCAACTGATCAGTAGCTGCAGATTTTTAAAAAAATATTCTGGCCAGTTTAGAGGGCTTTGCAGGGAAAATGCTAGATATTTGTACCCGTGTGTTCTCTGCCTGCTGATACAAATATTTTGTTCTGTAATTGATACAAATATTTTGTTCTGTAATTGTTCTTCCTTACTGAAAACCAGAGGAACAACTAAGTGACTATACCGATTTAACAGAAGGAAAACCTAGCAGAAAAGCACCAGAAATCTCTCCTTAAGAGAGGTAGTCAGCAAACCATTAAAGGTGTGAAAAGCAGAGGAACCTTAAAGCCTTTTATCTTGCTATCCAGTTTCACGTCGGGTGCATTTTGAACGAGGCTAAAAGAGCTGGCACCGGAGAGCCATGGGGTGAAATCTCAGCTTTGTCCCAGTAAAACCTTTTGAAGCAAAAACATTAATGAACTGCCACATCTCACTGTAGCTTAGAATGGCAGGATATTGCCTATTACATCTTACAGTTTCAGCAGCAGATCCTGGTTTGTGAGTTTGATCCTTGAGGGCAGCATTGTGCCCTTGCCTTTGTGGGGGGCTACTCCCAGAAGGAGCAGGCAGCCTTTGTGGCTGGGCAGCTGTGCTTCCTGGGCAGCTGGCACAGCAGACTGCTGCCTGCCCAAGCAGAGACCTCAAAAATGTCCACTTGAAGGGACCTGTACCCTTGCCCTGAGAGTTGAAATTAAAGGTATACACGTGCCTTTTTCTCCAGATGCTTAGCATTACTTTCATAGGCGCTTCTTTGCGGCATCTCTGCCAGAATGTACTTCCTAATGCAGGTCATAAGCTTGTGAGCAGTTTAGCCTGGTTACTCAGTGGGCACATGGGGTTTTGGGGACAGCTGTGTTGGGGATGTGTTGGTGGCTGTGCAGCAGCAGCACAGTCCCTTCCTGCCACATGAGACTGACTTCATGCCACATGGATTAAAGGTTATGGGCAAGGGGGCGCAGCCAAGAAATCTGTGCTAGTAACTTAATTTAGGATTGTAGTCCTGGCCCCCTGTAGAGAACTTAATTTTTCTCATTTGTCCCTGGACAAATTCTTTCCCTAAATCCGTGCAAAGAACACTGATTTACTAATTCTTTTCCAGGGGTGTGCATAATAATTTACTTTCCTTTTCAAAATTTTAAGTGTTTTACTACTGCTGAAGGATTAAGCAGGTGGCTGTTTACAACACAAGTTTTCAATATGCCCACATCCATAGCAGAACACTGGAGGGTAAAACAGCAGTGAGCCAGAAACCTGTTGGAAAAGACAGAAGTGACAAAGGTTGCCCACATTCACTGCCAAAAACCCGCTCTTTCTTTATTTTCTTCCTTTATGTTTTTTTTTTTTTAGGCTGAGTGCCTGCCTGCTACACTGTGTTTTTTGCATGAGGGTGAAGAGAGGACTTTTCTCTATGTGTGGCAGTGTTGGCTTATTTAGGTTGTATATTTTGTCCTATTGTTAATACAGTTCCAAAATGAGCAAGTCAGAGGGCATGTAGGTTCTAATTAGTAGTTATCTGAGGCAACTCTTGGGGCAAAAAACCTTATTTAGATTGTCTTGGATTTGAACGTACTGTATCTACTTGAGTGACAAAACGTTAGAAAGCAAAAAAGCCAAAGTTCTTTGTCGGAAGGCAATTGCTGCGTAGCAACTGCATAGAGAGGATGCAGTGAAGCTTGCATGTATTCTCTTTTGTTGCTATTTATGTCCTTATTTTCTTCACGTTCTGCAATGTACAGAAATTATTGAAGTTGTTGGAATGAGTTATTTCATTCATTGCTACTTAAGCTCTTCAAAAAATAGAAGCAGGCAATGCAGTTTGAGGTTTGTATTTGGAAAGAAAAAAGGAAATTTAATATGCTATTTGTGAAGGGATGCAGTGACTGAGTTTTCAAATGTGTATGATCTTTGATATATGGAAAGGAAGCAAGGTTAAAGAAATATAAAAATTCTCCACGATAGCAGATATTTTTCCCAGTCTCACTCCATTTCTGTATCCGTCTTAAGAAATTTCTGTTGTCTTAAACTATAACCAACCTTACAAAACCAAAACTAACAATAGTTATTAAAACATAATTCAACTTTGAATTTAATGGGGTCCATGAACAGCAGCTGGGAAAGAGTCACTTGGAAGGATAACCAGTTTGTTGTGTATCATTAAATAAAACAGTGGGCTGGCTGGTTTAGCAAAAGCAAATTTGGAGAGTAATGGGATTGTAAAGTGTTTCTTAGTTGCTAATAAACTTGTGAATAAGGTTTTCCATGTTGTATAGTGTCTGTGGAAAGCTCATATAGAATGTGGGAAACTGATCTTAACTATCCTTTGGATGTGCCCTGCACAAGTGCATGTCAGAGGGGTTTGGCCACCTCCACAGCTGGCGGCTGATTTGGGCCTTCAGGGTCCCACTGCAATGGGATTGCTGTTACTCTGTATTTCATCACACTTTTGTAGCAGGACAGAACCTTGTAGAGCATTAGGATTAAGCAAGAATGAAAACAGGAGAAGGCCACCCATTAGTGGGAAGTGACATCAGTGGGAGGGACTCGCAGGAAGCCTTTCCACTTTAATGTTGATGAGTCCCAACAGGTAACTCTAAATCAAGCCCAGGTGCAGGTGGATCAATTACTTGTTGAAAGCATCCTACTCTCTATCATCTCTATTCTATCTCCATCATATCTGTCCTACTCTCCATCTCCTTTCTCTGTTGTGTTCAGTCTCTAAGACAAAGGTGGAAAACAGTGTCCTTTGTATTTCTAGTACTATTTTCTATTGTACGTCTGTTTTCAGGAAGATGCATGAGTATGTGACTCCTGTGTGACTCCCAGTACCTACACAAGAAAATGGGAGACGTACGTTTGAAAAGGAAAGGAACTTTTTCTCTAATTCAGTAAAGTAGAGAAATGTCCAGAGTAGCTTTTATTGTGGATATCTATTCTCTGTAATAAGGGCAACAGGAGAGAGGTTCCCTCAACCGTGGAACTGATCTGGCATAATGTTAAAGAGGTACATGGAATCACAGACTATCCTGAGTTGGAGGGGACTCCAAAGAATCATTGAAGTCCAACTCCTGGCCTTGCACAGAACACCTCCAAGAATCACACTGTGTGCCTAAGAGCATTGTCCAAATGCTTCTTGGACTCTGGCAGGCAATGGTGTTATACCTTCTGAATTTTACTATGTATTGCATTTGTTGAGCATTGGGAAGATGCATAGTTTAAAAAATAGGTAAGGCTGACTGTTTGCACTGACTGATGCAATGGTTCCCTGACCCTCTGCAGGATCTGGGAACTCTAATTCTGTAATTTAGGAATCTCAAGAGATTCTGTAGGCAGTGTCACTGTTTCATGCTCCTCTAGCAGAAATGTTGGTCTTATACACGGCAGGGGCTTGCCTAGTGTTGGTAACTGCAGCTTCTATAAAGGACAGTATTTTGACAATGTACAGAAAATTCAGGGCCAGCTGCTTCACATCCTTTGAACAGCACACCCTTATCTGTAGATTCTGGTGACTGGAGTGTTTGCTGTCTTTGAGGTAGATAATTCATCAGGTATGAACTGCTAGGTACTTAGATACCGTTAGACACATAGATATCCGTGCAAAACTCTATTTCTAAATTTCCATCTACATGAAATGGGTCATTTAATGTTCAAATTCTATCTTCCCTTCAAAGACATTTAATGACAACTCATAAGTAGATGAGTGTAAGTAAGTTATGTGAAGAGCTATTTGTGGGTTGTTGATGAATTTCTGGGGGCAGAGTTATTGAAAGAACATAGTTTGAACTAAGCATTGGTTCATTCTGTGTGTTATGAGAGTACCTTGAAATGCAGGGTGAAAGGGAATGAAAGGATGATCAATTTCAGAATAAGACTTGTTTTATGCATCTTTTTAAAGCTCTCTGACAACACTGTAATACTTCAACATTTCACCACAATAAAAAACAAAATGATTGTCTTAAATTACCAATCTAAATTGTGCCTGTTGACTCAGGCATTTAGCTTGAGGTTCACTGGAACTTTTCATATTCTTTACAGAAGGATGAGAACCACCAGGTCCTTTTCTTCTTCATTGCTACCTGTCCTGTCCTTCCCTATTCTGCATAGATCCTTTCTTCCTGCACCACTTTTTCAGCTAAACATCAGCATCCTAACTTTACACCATTTCACCAGTCAGCTGAGATTGTCCTGAATTTTATCCCTCACTTCTGCCTTTGGTGAACCCATGAATTTTTAGTCTCTGTTTGGAGACTCTTCTCTTTCACTCTTCTCTTTCATTCACACTCATTCTCTTTCACTCAAAGTGAATTATTTTGGTCCCTGGATAGATTCCAGGGGAATCACTTAGAAATTTCTTTCTGGCTTGCCAGTGCATTTTGAATAATTAAATCAAGAGGGGTAGGGTTTTTTATTATTACTTTTTTAAGCTAGTTACACAGGTAACATGACAATTAAAAAACTTGGCTCTTATTTCATATCTTCTTGCTTATGAACATAACATGTTTGGCAGAGTTAAAAGCTCTAGTTTAAAGGAAGCTAGTTCATCTCTACCACTTCCTGTTTATCTACTGAAAGAAGTTCCCTATCGGACATGAAAACCACAACTCGCATAATGCCCTCTCTCTGTGAACCCTTGTCACAGAAGTGCACTAGATGGCACTCTGGATCTGTATTTTACACCAAATGTGATCTCGTTTGCCTCCTCTGATGATTATTCTAAGTACTTATATTTTGAAGTTTGGCATTAAGTTAAGATTAAAATTACTGTAGCAGTAAAAGTCTTGTTTGAGTGGGTTTGGGTTCACATTGTCATTAACTTCCCTCCCCTTCCAGTAATCCTTCAGCATATATTTCTAAAGCCCAATTTTATGTATGCCATTGAGGGAGTAATTCAGCTCTGTGAGGGCAGCTGGGACATGTTCCAGAGTTGGCTGTTCGATGCACTTGTGTGTCCATGTTTGATGCATGAAGAAGCAAAATAGGAGGAGCAGAGGATGGGGGTCCTTCTGGCGTGTGTTCTGCCAGTCTGAGTATGATGGCTCAGGTGTAATTTGAATGAAGGCATGAAGGTTGATGAGACCAACCATTATTACCATGATCCATAGGTCCACAGAAAAGGTATAGTCTGTTCTAAAGACGTCAAGTAACATTAGTTTTGCTAACAGCATTAGCTCTGGAATTCTGTTTCTGATTCGATTTAAGTTGCCTGAAACCATACTACTGCTTCATTTTGATAGCATCGTGTGACCACAGCTTGGATCCATTGACTCTGTTCATGCTGGTGCTCTGTAGGTTCCTACAATGGTTTGGGAAGTGGAGTCTGACCCTGCTTTCTCTGGGGCCCAAGGCATGGCTGTGTGGGTGTGCTGTGAGCCTGTAATCAAGGTGCAGGGGCAGGGCAGCTTTCTGCATGGAGGGGGCGACTCAGCTGCCAGAGGAAATCTCCAGACTACTACTTCCATGATTTACCACTGAGACATGATGGGGTACACTTGTCTCCTGCCTTTTTGAATACTGTCTTCCTGATAGTTGATTTTGTTAAAGCAAAGTCAGTGGTGCTTAACTTACCCTGTCTTGGCTTTGCCTTCAAAGGGCAGTGCTTAGAATGCCAAGTTAACTTCATTCATCTAGGATTTTAGAGCTCCCTCTCAACTCTTCCTGACCTGTGAACACTCCTGAGTCTTCCAGGACAAAATAAAACAAGTTAGCTGAGCCACCTGACAGTGGTTTGAATGAACTTGTTTGATTTTGCCCTAGAACTGACTAGAAGTGCTTACACAGCCAGTTACTGGGACTCAGCTGTAAGATGTTAACAGCAGAGAAACAGAAAGGAACAGCTTTTTAAAAGGCTTGTGAACTGTGTGCCCTGGGCGAGAGGCTTTATATTAGCCTGTTAATTTTCCCTGGAAGAGATAAGGTGTGCTTCTATGGCCTGTTCCACCAGAGGAATTCAATAAAAGCTGTCATGTCTCAGCTGTACCTTTCCTGCAAAGGTGTGTTCCTTACCTGTGCAGCACAGATGAGATTCCTGTACCTAAGGTGGCCAGTGGAGCCACACAATGTGCTTTACAGGGCTGCTTGCAGTGGAGGCTCCACTGTAGAACCTTATTTTGCAGTGAACTTCAGAGAGTGGGAAGGGCAGTTCGGCACACTGGATGGTTTTCTAACAGCCTCTGAAATACAAAAATACTCTTTGTTCCCACTTCTGTTAATAAGCTGGTGCACCTATTGGATCATGGGATAGTAAGGAAATTATAACACTTTTTATCTGTAGAGCATTATAATTTTTGAGAAGAATAACAAAGTCAGAACACGTATCACACTCTTCTCTTAATGTATTGGCGAATATGCGCACAGAGAACCACAAATAATGTAGATTCCCCTGTTGGCCAGGAGCAAATCTGTCTGCAAGATGAAGAGTTGTCTTACAGACAGAAATCTGTATTTGGCTTAAGTGATGTAAGAGCATAATAATAAGAGAAAGGCTCCAAAAAATGCTTCTTCATTATGACTGCTCAACACCTAAGAGGCTTCCAAAAATGCTTCGTCATTATGTCTGCTTATCATAATCACTCTTGAACACCTGAAAACTACAATGCGGGTATAGAGCGTGGTTAGCCCGCCTTGAGGCCCATAAAAAGGAATGCGAAACTGGTGCAAAACGTGAAGGGGAAAGCGAGGGGCAGAATCCCTGACCTTCGCTTTCCGCTGCCCCACGGCCTGCCGCGAGGCACCCTGAGGCCTCCGGGGGAGACTCCCCCCGATGCTGCAGCCCCGGACCGAGTCACGGGTGGGCTGTGGAACCCCCCCTGCCCTGGCCGCCCCGGTGAGAGCACCGCGAGCGGAGCGAGGCTGCGGCGCAGCGCCGCGCCTGCACCTCGGAGCGCGGGCAGCCGCATTCCAGCCAAACGGCTCCCGAGGTCGGAAGATAAGACGCTTCAAACGGCAGAAAAAAACCCAACAAAATCTGCTCCGCTCCCCCAACTCCTTCTCAGCAGCACCGAAGGTAGTACAGTGTGGTGGTGACCTACCCTATGCTTTTTAAAATAACCTCGTTTTTTTCTAAACTTTTCTCTGCTTTTCTCTTTCTCTTTGCTTCCCTTACTATTAAATAAAAAGATATCAATTTTTTGGCATCGACATTTAATCTCGTTTGGTTCTAATCTCGTTTTGGGAATATTTTGAACCTTCAAAGTTCTTTCTGGTTTATACATGGAGACTTAGCTTTCTTTGTTCCTCTGGGTTTAAATCGGATTGTAACAAGTGCATGGTGCTTAGAGTTCACACATGTCCCCTCCAGAACTTATTAAATGAGCTCACAGAAACTACACTGTAAACCTGCTGGAATAATTTTTATGAAATAATTTTCTCTGGTAAAGAGGGAAAACAGAGCTGCAAGGAAGTTAAAACCTGGGCTTGGCTTCCCCACTAATGCCAAGCTCAGGCTCCAAAATTTGCTGAGACAGAGATGACAGGCTCTCGCAAGTACATTGGGTCATCCACCTACCCCTCCTTTCTGGTTGCTGCAGGGTATGGGTGCACTCAGACAAAAAGGACTGGGTTGCTTTCGAGATTTTTTTGCTGCTTTGTTTTACTAACACATAAAGTAGAGCAGGAGTGAGATGTAATGAGAGGTGTGAGATAATTTTACACACCTGTCCCATTCAAGTGTACTAGAGCAGCACCACCAGGCCTTTTATTCCTCACACTGCTTGAAGAATATGGACTGCAAGAGTACTGCAGCACTATTGGTTTTCTGATAGTTCTGGGGGGCCATTTTTATACTCTCAGTCTTGAGAGCAAGCGCTCCCAGTAAGAATGATTTGCATTTAAGGAAAAGCTGCATGGGAGCAGGGGTGCTATGGGTAGGTAGGATTGCCAGTGAGCCCGTTCACTCACATCTGCTGTGTGCACCAGCCCAGAAAACAGTGAACGAAGCTCAGATACTGGTGCATAATGTGATCTAGGACAAGTTTCTTACCTCTCTGGACCTGGTTGCCTACCTCTAAACCAGACGTTTCCTTCCTGTTGCAATCTGCCTGGAAACTTGTATGTATTACATTATCCTTTGGTATTACCAGTGGTGGACCTTTTCAAGAAGAGAAGGCAGAGGACACCTTTCCTTTGTGTTATGCTTTGGCAGTATCATTGCAGGGGTAGGGGATTTGCTGTGTAGTGCATCATCACAAGCATTTTTGATGATAGCATCAGATTTTTTTCTCCTGCTTACCCTTTTCCTTTGGAAAAGGTTAGGCTCTTTGCCTGACGAAATTCAGGAGGTGGGTGGGTGCAACGAGATTTTTTGGCTGCTCCTCTCTGTAGAGTTACTGAGAATGCAGAGAGCCCTCAATTCAAATAGGAAGCAGCCTGCACAAATGCAAGTAGAAGCAGAAGATTCTCCAAGGCAGCACATTTCTTCTTTCTGGAGCAACTCACCAATAAAGAAGATTATGTTGGAAGCAGCTGGGCTATTCTCTGTGTGTGTGCATTTGGCTAATGATGAGATCACATCAGCCTCATGGAGGTATGCAGTTTGGGCTGGGTGTTGGTATTCACATGCTGTCTGTACATCACAGCAAGGAAATGGAAGGGGACCTTGTAAACTATGAAAGGTTGTGTCCCTAATAGAAAGGAGGACCAGAATCTAGAGATCATCCTTTACTGATCTGTCTTCCAGTAGTATTCTATATATTACCAGAACAAAGACTGCTGTTTTTTCACTGTAATTTCAGTGGCTCCTTTCTGCCTTTCTTCAGTGTTCTGCCTTTAGTACTCATTTCTTGATATCCTGCATATGTGCTTACGTGCCTCCTGACCATCTTCATACTCCTTTCAAACCTGGAAGATGTGGACAGACAGGCATACACATAGCATGACTGCAAATTCTCATTTTCTTGGGGAATCTTGCTCAAAAGTATTCGAGAACAGCTAGTCCTAAAGTACTGAGGTGCAGGAATCTGGCACTACATGATGCATAGTATTGGAAATATCGATAATTTAGATCTTATATTACCTGTGGAACTATAGGACAACAGACTGTTCAGCAAGTGCTGTTAATGAAATGTGCTTAAGTGCTTTGTTGAACTGGAACCATGGTCCATAGTGTGGCATATGGAACCATCCTGAAAATATGGATCCAAATTTTCAGCTGGAAAGTCTCAAATTGTTGAATCAAGTCCCATAGTGTTTTAGGAATAGCTCAGGAAGCTGTTGACAACTCAGACAAAATAGTGTTTTTCTACCTGACTTGTTGGCCATTCGAGCTGAGCCCAAACCAAATCTTTGGGGCTTTGGGGAAGCCAGTGACAAGTCAAAGAATCTTGTTTAAATTGGTTGTGGCTGAATGCTGCACTTGCTTCTGAGGCTTGATATATTCCTTTCATTCACAAACGATGTCTGCTTCTTTCCACTGACAATTCCTACGATGACCTCTTGAAGGAAAGGGAGCAAGCATAATTTTCTGCTGCGCTGGTGATTCTCAGTGGAGGAATTGCAGGTGTGTGCAGAAGAGCAGAGCCAAGAGAACACCTGCATGCTTTACCTACTTCTCTTTGGTTACCCAGCAGTGGTTGCTGATGGCACCGTATGGTGCAGGATTTCAGGATGCTCAGCTTCTAAAATCTAAAGGGCACGGTTAAACCCTTTGCAAGGTCTAAGAGCCAACATGTATCTAGGTGTTCTTTCTGGTACCTGATATTTAGTGCTACCAACACTTAACAACATCTAAAGGCCAGTGCTTTAATTTCTGCTAGTTTCTAGTCACACTATTTTCTATCTTCATATACATATCTCCTGTCTGTTTCTCCCAGTATATCCACCATGCCTTATGTGCATTTTATCTTACATGGACAAAGTAAAAGTGGACCTGGGTAGTAGTTTTGTTTGACTAGAGGCTTCCTGTAAATGGCAACCAGAGGGCCTAGCCCACCCCTGTGGCACAAGCTTTTAAAGTCCCATTATTGCTCTGAATCACACCTTCATCTCCACACCCTGAGTCATATATTAAAATAAAACTGTGGGAAATAATAAAACCCAGTTGTATGAATGCATTTTTTATTATAGGAGTTATTTTTTTTTTTTATTACTGCTTTGAGGCTAACTCATCATCTTTTGTTATGTTCATTACAAAAGGGTTTGCTCTAGTCCCTATTAACTTGAAGGGAAAGGAACAGAGTGCACAGAACAGTTCCTTGCTGGCATCCATTCCCTTGTCCTCAGTATTCCTCAGTCTTTACCACAGCTGCTGTACAAGAGCCTTCTGGGGCAGGCTGGGTTACAGGGAGGATTGACAAGGCAAGTTTGCAGAAGACAACTCAGAAGAGGGGGCAAATCAAGTTCTCTCTAAGTCCCATATCTGGCTTCTGGCCTGTTTCTCCAGGTAGTCCTGATACAGCTACTATCCTTTCTCAAGCAAATAAATAGTTCTCAGCTTTGCCCCAGCAAAGTGAGAAGTTTTCCTCGGTCACAAAGAGGTAGAAGATGAGATTGGAGAGGGGGAAAGACAAAGAAAGTAAAAGGGAGAAGTCTTGTTTCCATTTATTAATTATAAAAGTAGGTTGCTTCCATTTAAAAAGGAATACTTTACAAGACCATGTTTTTGTTAAGTATTTGGGCTCTGTAGATTGGGGAAATGGGTGGAACCCTTTTCTTTCTTGGGCTTTGTAAATTAAAATGTTTGTGTCTTGACTGAAGCTTGAGAAATTCATTTTCATCTTCTCTTTTAGATTGTACTTGTTGATCACACCAGTACCAGGACTCCTCGCTCAAAATACAGCACATAATCTGCTCCATTTTCTTTCACCTTAAGATGTAGCTGAATGTACAGAAACTGAATCTTGAATCAATACTCCACTGGAGCCTGGCATCATACCAAAACAATTCCTTTGTGCACCTCTGGCTACAGTTTCCAACTTCCCCCTGCCCCGCAGCCACCACTGCCTTTTGTTTTCATGTGTCTCTGCTTTCTCAGAAAATAGCACAAGCCTTAGCCTGTGCTCTAGGAATAGTCTGATATTCAAGATCTGCCTCTGTTGCAGGACTTTCTGCCATTCCTGTCACACATTTATCCAGGTCATCTTAATTTCTTTTGATTTTTCAAAGAACAGGTGCTTCAGAGACTACAGCCTGAAGATCAGATGCAGCAGGTGAGTCAGAAGGTGGCTTCCTATTTACTCAATGGGGGGAGGATGCTAAAATCTTCATTACAGATTTGCTGTAGTTTTTTTTTTCTGAATTTTCTCATAGAGGCACTACTCAAAAAGATATTTTTATGACATGGGCTTCTGTTACTCTAAAATTCTGCTGCCACCAAACTTTCTGTTCATAGAACACCCAACAATTCTCTGGTGGTGAGGACTTCTGGTGGTGGATGACTTCCCAGTAGGTTTTTTGTATATCTACTTTTGTCTGTTTCTGATCATGGATTAAATAATGCTCCATCATCAGAAACACATTTAATGTTCCCTGACAGACCATTCACAAATAATTTAAATAGTGTTCTTCTGTTTTACTGAATGTCTTTTGAGACATATATTATTCTCTGCTTAGTAAACCACACAGGATCTTAAACTGTGGCGAGTCTACTTGATTTCCAAGGATGGCATGCATTTTAAAATTATTTTACCTGTAGACTCATTAAATCACGAGACATTTTCTGCTTCACAGCTAGGAAATAAATAGAAGTTCCTGTCAGGTAATTGAAAACCCCAACAGACCAAGGAACTGGCTCTTGAAAGACACAGTACATCAGCAGGATACCCCCATGTGGACCACATGCCTGGAAACTGAGAGTCATATGAAAATAATGTAGATGATGGTTTAAATTTCTGGACACAGTTGTGAAATCCCTGCAGGTATGTTACTCCCTGTTTCTCAATAATTCAGGTGACTTTTCTAAGGCTAATGTCTGGAGAGCTCCCATGGAAACAAGAACTAATGATAGAAATAGAACTGCGGGAAGCATGTTACAAAGACTTCATAGAAACTCCTAATCCATGAGATCTAGCATATTCTATGAAGGACATTGAATAATGGTTTTGCTCACTGTACAAACACAAGGCTTGTTACAGGCCCCTTTCACTTACTGGCATTCTGAAACTGTTCACCCAAGCTCCAATGCCCACTCTTTTTGCTGCTGAGTTACTCTAGGGTATATTATGAAACTGAAATACTGGCTGCTTCATTCTTTCTGTTTCTGTGGTTTGTCAGAACTTCTGCCTTTCTGAAAGGAAGTGTATTAAGGGAAGTAAATGATAGCTTTGAATCTGGTGTTTATCCACAGGGAAGCTGTTCATGGTCCTTTTCTTTATGT
>WAAG01090021.1:227-22337 GCA_013390105.1 Tichodroma muraria
CCCTGTGTGCTGTGCATTTTGATGCAGATTTTTATTACCTGCCAGGTGGCTTGGGAGTCATGGATGGAAAAAAGAGCTGAGATCAATAACAGAGAATGATCAAGTCATGTCAGAGAGGGGTCAGCAGGCAGCAGTTGTGGAAGTTGCCCCTTGACATGGTTCTCAGGGGGGTGGGGAGTGTGGGGGAGTGCCTTGATTTCTGAAAGGGATCATGCTGCACTAAGAGTGCCTAATTAGAGCTGTCAGCATGGCCAGCTAAAATAATGAGGGGCTCTGAACAGGAATGGTGAATAACTGCATTTTGTCCTGATTGTTGGGGCTGCTGCCATCTCTCTGCCTTGCACTGGGCAATGTTGGCATGCGTGTTCTAAAGTACAGGCTTTATGGGTACCATAGGGTTGGGAGAAGCCCTGAGAGACACTCTAGTGCCATGTAACCATTTTATTCCTGAGATGGTCTCATCCTCCCTCCTCTTCAAAACTCCAGTGTCAATTTCCTTTAATTCACTAACTTCTCTCTGTCAACTGGCGCTGCCTCTGTTGTATCCATAGACATTTTGACATAGGATTAACATTCCCAGCTCAAAAAGGCAAATGACTGAGACTTCTGGCAAAGGATATGGGCTGTTATTGTGACTTAATCCTGCTTTGCTTACTCCAGGATCAGAGGAGTCCTGCTTTCTGCAGTCAGAGCTGTAATATTGTTGTTTGATTTCAATCATTTGCTAAAACCCTCACAATTTTTGCTCTTGTTGCACTAGCAGGGCTATGACAGGGAAAGGTCAGACCAAAGTTTTGGGCAGAACTGAGGAGTAAATGTAGCTGCCTCTTTATTTTATCTTAGTTTGAGTCTCCTTGGAATTAGATGAGCAGCAGATTCTGCAGTTTTCTTCCAGCACAATCCAGGAAGATGCCTGTAAGCAATTTCTACATTATAGTCCCTATTTATATCTGTAATTAAAGAAATAAGTATCATAGTTATATTTCCAATTTCATAATTGCCTCTCTGAAATAATAGTCCTGTTCCAGGTGTTTTCTAAAATAAAACAGCTAGGGAGATTAATTTCAATCAGAAAGGAAAAATATAAACTGAAAAGAAGTTTTGTTTTAAAAAAATCAACCTAAAAATGCAATCACAAAAAAACTCCTAACCAAAAGAAATGTGCTTTTCTTGGAGGATACTTCATTTAGGTAACTAAATCTGTGCAGTGTGAATGAACCATTGGCAGCAGTGCCCTTTATCAAATGACATTTGGAGCACATTAATCTGCTGAACTCTGAGGCTTCACAGCAGCTTAAAACACATCTGGAGGCAAAAAAACAGTGAATTGTTAATGGGAATGAATAGTCTCTTGGTATGTAGTACAGATGCTCCAGGCTTTCTCACTGGGACGATTTAGTAATGTTGAGAAACCCAAGTTGTATACATGTAAATTCATAAGCAATCACAAGTCTATGGTGTGTGCATGTTGGTGTTCAGAAGAAAGATAAGTTTTTCATCCAACAGAAAATGAGAGAAGCCATGAAGGGAACAGTCTTATCTCAACTACTGCTTTCTTTTCTCTCTCTACTATTTCTTCCAGCACCTTTTGTACTCTCTGTGACTACTGCAAATCCTATTTTCTTACTGAGACAGAGTTGCAGGGAGAAACTGTTTGATGTTGGTGTGTGGAAAGGAGCTCTCAGAGAGCTGCCAAGCCTGGCAGGTTTTGGGAGAAGGTCACGCTCGTTAAAGCTCAGAGTCTAAAGTTGAATTCTGCAGCAGAGCCTGTTCTCTTCAGCTTTAGGCAACCTCACAAAATGTTCACTGGAACAGAGCTCATGAAAACAAATATGTCCTGAAAGGAAATATACTAAGGCCACAACTCTCTTCTGGAATTTCTTAAAGTATGTCCACTGCTATTATTCTTGTAAGGTTGCTGTTGTTGTCAGAAATTACATCAACAGGATATGGTAGCACCCACCATCATGCAGGACCCATAGAGCTATTTAAGTTTTTAAAGTATTAATGGTGTTTCTTTTTCCCCAAGTTTTAATTCATTCACAAAGCCCTACTGGGATATAGAGAGTCCTGGATGAACCTTCAGGTTTAACTGTTTTGTACAGGTGAAAGGCTCAAAATTTGTGCCTCTGAATTTGTGTGTAACTGTTGAAACTGGCCTGGCCATCTCTTAAGAAAGCCTTCTATAGCTTCAAAGATCATTAAAGTCTGTCTTGTTCTTAACCAGCACAGAGAAGTGCTATAGCAAAGGTTGAAAATGAGCAGGAGAGTTCACTTTACCTCTTCAGAGGCAAAATGCAGTCTTGGGGATACTGAGTGTCTGAAAGCACTTCTAGGCTTTGAGAGAGCTTACCAGGTCTGCATGTTATGCTAGCCACATGTGAATTCCATTTTGGGGTTGAATTTGGCACAGGTCACCTCATCCCACCACCCAAACCACCTGAACTAAATGACTGTGTTCAATTGAAAAAGTTCATTTGAATTAAGTATCATCCCTTTCACTACTGAAATGGGACTGCAAATTTGGCAGGAGGTCCTGAATGGGCATTGGGAAGTGATAGAATGAAAAATGAACAGAATTTATTCACAGAAAGGGCATGTTTCAAATGGTGGGTGGGATTACAGATTGGAAGGACAGAAACTAGGCACTTAGGATCTCTTTGAAATTACTATTTCAAAAGGCATTTGCCTTTTAGGGAAAATATTCTTTGAACTTTGCAAAACATATGTGAATTTGCCTCTGATGTATTTTTTAAAAATGTTCTCTTTCTTTGTGTTAATAACTAAGGCTGTTGCTGCTTAAGGACTTGATCCCATACAGCCTGTCTTTTTCTCTCTCCTTGATCCTGCAGTGAAGTCATAATACTGCTTTTTTGGTGATATTATGATGATTTCCATGGCAACAGACTGATGTCCAAAGTATGGGATCTTGACTTTAGTGGGGTATCAAGCAAGAGGAGAAAAAATCCTTGTCAAAGTACACTTTGCCAACAAGAGGAAAAAGAAACTAACAAAAAAATCCATTAATTTCATTATGAACTTCCTTTTCTAGCTGAACATATGTACAAATGAAAGTGCATTTTTTTAAGGATCTGTTTGGTTTTTACTTGTTTATGTTGATCAATAAAATCTTAGTTTGAAGGGAAACATGAAATAAAGAACTGCGGCTGCTATATATTAAAGAACTTACCTAAAATCCTGGTGGTAATTTTTTTTCTTGAAGCAGAGGAGAGCTTTCTAATCCCAATAGCAATGGCCATGAGAGGGTGCTTGGCAGACTCACCTTCAGTCATGCAGAGCATGGTTCATAGGGAGAGGATAGAGAGACTTCCTGGACATGGGGCGATTGTCAGCCCTGTCAACTTCCTCCAACACCTTTTTCTAAACTGTCGTCACCCCAGCAAGGAAATACTGGGTTATCTGCACTTCTATAAAGCACATGTGGGAGGGCCAGCAGGTGGTGGTGAGGGAAGGATGGCTGAATTTGGAACGAATCCTAACCTAACCCATACCTTTGGTTTCTGTGGAGTCATTATGAGTCAATCTGTATTACTCTGAAGGTTTCTTCTGACCCTTGCCAGCAGGCTAATATGCCAAATTCTCTGTTCTCATCCCAGGGGCCTGCTTTTCCTCTGGCTTACACTGAGACATGTCAGAAGAGCTCCCCTTGAGGCCAATATGTTAGTGTAAATGAGAAGAGAATCAAGCAGTGGGTGAAGATAGTCGTGGGCTTCAAGATCTGTTCTCCCTTTGGTGCATGCTGTGATTTATGCACAGAACTCCTATTAGCAACAGTGAGAGGAGAGATACTTACATTGCTAAACAGGATTTTTATTTTCTCAGCTGCCTGAAGCTACTCAGTATAAACCTGTTGTGAAAGTGATTGGAGATTTAGGGAAAGGAATGTCAAAGAGAAATAAGATAAATAAAACTAATCCTGAACTAAGCAACTGGAATTGTGGGGCTTTTGCTGGGTTTTCTTAATTCTTTTTTTTTGAAACATGTAGGGGTTTTTAGCAAGTAAATAATTGTTCTTAATAGTCCTGATTATTTTTTTTTGAGTGACTCTGTAGGAGGGGATTTGCATGGTCACTGATGAGCGTGGAACTAAAAGCACAGAAAAGTTGAAAGTTCAGAAGCTGGATTCGCTTTTATGCTAATTTCCTTCATTGTAATTTGCCATATAGCAGTAGACCTCTACAGAAATACAGCTGCTGCTTTTGTTGTTTTGCAAACCTGNTCCTGTCTTCTGCCTTCTCTGCAATGTCTTCTCTGCAATGTCATCTGTCAATGATTTTCTGGCCTCGTTAACAGAAGGCTTGTTCTCTTGCCTTGAGGTGTATGCATAAGGGCAAGCTATTCCTTGCCATTATATAGTAGAATCCACCAGTTCTGCTATTATCGAGGTCTGGGTATTGCAGCAAACTGGCAAGAGTTAATCTTTATTAAGCAAAAGCATACAGGACCCACACAGGCTCTATAGCTGCACTGTATTCTCATGCTTACCATTTCCTTTATTGATTTGCCTGTCTAAATGAGTACTTCTAAACTCTGTGGGTGTTTTCCAATTAGATAAAAGGCAATTCATGTCACCCTGCTGCAGCTCTAAAAGCCATAACCCAGAGGCTGGTGCACAGAGGACTTGTGAGCAGAACAACCCAGTTTAATCAAGGCAGCCCTCTTCAGCGCTGCCCGTCTGCGGGACATCGCTCTTCGCTCGCAATGCTTCCCTTGTTGGAGCTTTGGGGAGCAGGGCCACAGCCACACCCACTGCTGAGGCAGCTGTGCTCTGTGGGACAGGTATAGGGCTAGTGGAGATGCATGATCTTCCCTCTCTCAGGCTGCTTTGGGAGAGCGTCACGGTCAGGACATCACCCCACTCCAAATGGGAATAAAAACATCTCAGAGGATTCTGACTGCTGCTTATGTGAGTGGTGCTGTTCCTGTGAGAGGTGAATCTGATAAACCTCCTCATAGTCAGAATTGAGATGATGTTTGCTGGAGAATCACAGGCTCTGTCTTTTGTGGGATAATCATGTTTTGTTGCATGTCCAGTGAGCTCTCACTTTCCCCTTCCTGAGACAATGTGTAGCTGATGGACAATCTCTGAGCATGATTGAGGAAAGCACAGAGGAAAGTGAGGGTTTCACTCTGAAGTGCTGTTTAGCTTAACACTCTGCCTCCTATCCTGGTTTTGACTCTGCATTTTTCCTTTCTGCTGCCTTTCACACTCTGCCTTACACTCTCTCAGCAAACCACCCAGCTGAAAGAATTTGGGCAGATGCTTCCCTTCACACATTGAACAGGGTTCCTGTGCTTCTTGCTTTGCAATCCAGCACCATGTCCCCACACACTCTGATTTCTCTAGTGACACATCCCATGGGACCTCCATGGAAGCCTTACAGGTCTGTTTGTCACCTTTATGTAGAACCACTGGAGTCAATCTCTAACGCTTGAAGTGAGCAAACAGCTGTTCCTAAAGCATCAGCTAGAGCTCTGTGACGGGTAGGGAAGGCATTCCTGGCCCCATGTAGTTGTTAGTAAAAGACAGAGAGAAATGTGGCTGAGTACACAGAATTTACTTTGTATTGCTTTCTACTGGCAGATCTCTTAGAAGATACCCTGGCTACATACAAACTGAAAATCACTAAAAGGCTCTGAAGTAAGGGGGATGGGTTTCTCTTTGTTTACGCCATGGTCTCATTCATCATCTGATGTATAAGGTTTATCTTATTCATAGTGTCCTGCAGCACCAACAGAACTTTCAGCTTAAATTGTAGAGTGCAGAAGTGGCAAAATATGAAGTCAGTTGAGATCTGTCTATATACTGTGAAGAACTGATATTTCTTTGCTTGCATAAGGTCTCGTCCAGAAATATTTCAGTATCAGATATATTTTTCTGAAGGAACCAGTCCATCTAAGTGCCCCTTGAGCAGCAACGCTGCTATAGACCCCAAACTGGGATTGAGTCTCATGGAGTATCAGGTAGCCAAGGAATCCTACTCAGTTCCAATTCTTGGATTGTAGCCAAAGTTGTGATTAGTAGTATTTTATTTACCATCAGTATATTTTACTGTTACCAAAGTTAATAATGTATGTTTCTTTTCAATAAGAGGAGATAAAAGAGTACCTTGTTAATATCTGATACAAAGGATAAGATGGTGGTCTTACTTGTTTTTGTGGAGTTTTTTTGTTTGCTTTTGAGAAAGGGCAAGAGAGTGAATGGCATTTGATTATGGTTCTCCATGACTTTAGGTAAGGATCTTGTATTTGTGCTAGTGAATTGCTCGTGCAGTACAGCCAGAAGTATGCTGTGATTCCAGAAATTCTGGGGGTGATTTTGAGCAGGTTCTTCTAATTATTTTTTTCCTGGGCTTGAAGCAAGTAAATGGTTCTTCTTGATTCAGAAACTACTAGTTTTTTTGCTGTGATAGCATGAAGTGCCAAGGGATGATCTGGAGGGTGCTGGAACTAGGTTCCCTGTAAGGGATGAGTGGGACTCTCTGAGGTTTGGAGCTCTGGTGCCTTCTGGCTTGGGGCAACATGCACAGAGCCAAGAAACTTGCTAGGGAGCTATGTAGCTCACCAAAACCCATTGCTGGACTCCACTGTATTCATGAGAGGCAGCTGCATCACCTTCACAGTGTAAAGAAATGAGTCTCTGCTAAAGTTAATCCACTTCCTCTGGGTAACACTTTGTTCAGTGTATGCAGAAAGTGCTCTCAGCAGTCATTCTCCTCCCACTGACACCAGTGTCAGCCAGGCTGAACGCTGCATCAGCTCCTCAACCTGGCCCCCTGCAGCCCCTTTTCAAAGTTCATTAACTGGCTACTTTTAAAAGTCTAATTACTTCTGCCCTTATTTGCAAGACTACTTGAATCCTTCCAACCTGTACAACACCCTTTAGGTGGGACGTTTGCAGGCCACATTGCTCAGAATAAGTGCATTTTTTGGAGAAAATGATGCGGAGATCTGGCTGGTAAACCTTATCAGGAGCATTAAAGTATGATCCCATTGAGAATATAGACAATGACTTGTAATTCCTTTTCCCACTGCTGCAACAACCCTCTGGCTAACATCTTTGCATGTCCAGTGTGCTAATGCTATTGCTGTGACACAGAATGGGAGATGGCTCAGCTCCACTTGCCCCTCTTCTGGGATGTCACTGTCCACATTAATTCATGTCTGTCTTCTTTTAGCCAGCTCGTTTTTCCATTAAACTTGTAGGAACTAAATTATATTGGAGGTTTATGTCCTTGTCTTTTAAATTTGGATGAAATTAGACATTGAGCTCTGAAAATGAGGGAGGACCTGTTAAATGACATATTTACAGGACAGACAACATGAGTGTATAAGCATCCTATTATTAGGATGTTATGCTGAAAACACATGCTAAAATAATATTATTAGAGTGTTATGCTGAAAACACATGCTAAACTGCCTGGAAATTTTACAGGATAACTCTACTTATCTTAAACATCATCATACAAAATTAGACTTGTCTATAAAAATAATTATAAAAACATTCCAGCGAGGAAAAATAAGGAATGCTCATCCAAACAATCATGGTAAATGTAATTTTTCATCTCTCATTGGACATAGGCAAAGAAGCAGAGACTAAACACTAAAAGGTAAAATAAGTAATGTGTTACTTATTTCTTGTACTGAGAGACTGAGAAAAATGCGAAAAAGGATATGCTAATAGTAAAAGTATAAGAGATGAGTTGAAAATACTTTGATGGCAGTTTGCATTTATTTCCTTTAAAAAATTAATGCAGTTAAGTTTTTTCCTTCAAAATGTGCATTCAAATGCCTTCAGCACACTTACAAGTATGCTGAAGGACTTTATTAATTTTTAGAATTCTTTAACCTTGCTTTACATCATCTGAGAGATGTAGGTTTCCTCAGGAATGTGAAATCACTGAACAAGAGCTGCATCACAGGGCAAGATGAATAAAATTAAGGTTGCCATGGGTACTCTGCTTTTAAATTTTTTTCACTTTAGAGTTTAAAGTCTGAACATAAAAATCCCAGTAATTTTTGGCTTTTGTACTTTAGCACTGAATACGCACATAAATTAGCAATTTACTTGTGGCTGCAAGTGTAGCTATTACTGTCTAATGTATAATTCCCTATACGCTGACAAGCTTTGTTTTTTCCCTGGTTCTGTAAGTTTTTAATTGCCTGGTGTTTTGCAGTATGACATAAAGACCAGGTGTTCAGAAATCATGAGAAATGAAAAAAAAAAAAGAAACAGGTTATTCTTTCACTAAGAAATTTCCTCTGGCATTTAGAAGAATAGAAGAAAGATAAATGAAGGCCATGGTTTTTATTGATACTAGTGTATGCCATAAAAAAATAAAATGAGGAGAAGTAGACTGTGAATAAAGCCATGTAAATGACATGGATTTAGGGAATATCAAATTGCAGAGCATTTCCTCTCCTTTATGCAAACTCATGAATACAATCTGTTGCTATGAGATTAAGTGATTCTAGACTGAAAGTTTCATAACAAGTCTTTTGATGTTCACAGAGCACCTGTAGAGGTGTGCAGATGATGTGGTAGCTGCCACATTGAAATGCAGAAAGCTGGAATCAACCCAAGAGGCCTGAACTTGCCTCCTGTATTGTTTGCTGGAGGGATGACAGGCTTGAAGGCTGGGGCTTTGAAGTCTGCTTTTTGTAGCCCTTCAAGCTTAAAATATTGGGGTGATGATCTCATCTCCTGTTGGACAGGCACAAGGTGAGACCAGCACGTGCTGATCCTCTGGCTGCAAAACTCCTTACCGAGTAGCTCCTCTACAGCCTCTATAGACAAAGCCAGGCAATTTCTGAAGCAGCTGCTTCGGACCTTAGGAATAGCACAGCTGTTGGAGGAGCCTTTCTCAGTTTTGTTGTGTGTTCTGCAGCCTGGTTTGGGTTATGCCTTGCAAGACTTTGTTAGCCAGTCCCAAGCGAGCAAGGTGGTTCAGAAGTACCCTGGACATCTGCAGGAGCCTCAATTGCTGCTGCACAGGCACAGTCCTGGTCCTGCTCAAGATTTCTCTTTAGGTTAGTGGGAGTTCTGGAAGGCAGGGTATGCCTGTTGGCATCCCTGCTCCCCAGGGCAGTGCTGCTTTGTTCCCCAGATTTTGGAGATTTAGAGAACCTAAAAGATCATCTTGTCCATCTGCTTGGCTGGCAGGGGATCGTTCCCCATCGTGTATTTTCAAGTGTTTTGTCTCGATTGATCCAAGTGGTGGGACTTTTGTTAGTTATCTTGGGAGACGTTTCAAAATACAGACTTGCTTGTTGAAAAATAGTTCCTGATATATAGCCTACACGTTTGCTGGTTTAATTACTACTGCCACTTTGCAATTATCAATGCTAATTACTTTTGTCATGTTAATTTTTAAAACAATGCAGTAAGTTCTGAAGTAAGCTGGCATTTTAGGATTCTGACAAATTTAACTGGATGAACACTCATCCAGTGGGAAATTCTCCAGTAAAATGTAGCATTCCATTATAAATCAAAGTAAACCAGTGAGATGTAAAAATTTCTATCAAAATGAGAGGTTTTGGGGGAAAAAATCCCCAAATGCTTCAAAAGGAAATGTTTAAAGTTTGACATTATTTTGAAGAATTGAATCTAACTTTGAAAAACATTTTGCATCTTAGATATCTGTCTTTCGTATAAACCTTTGTTCTTTTTCCCAGTGACTGATACTTTGGAGTAACAGAAAAATCTTTCCTGGCTGACATGTCCCTTGATTCAGATGTGTTTGGAACACAGGGTTGTTTTCTCACTATCCCTGGGGCACCTGGGGGACTGGGAAACCGGCCTCTGCGACAGTCCCCTGGCAGAATATGTTTTCATATGGGCCTACAGATCTGACTGTGTAGTGGTTTAGCCTGATTGGCCAATATGTAATATTGACACTTGATTAAGCCAATGAAAGCATGGGTACGCCTTTGTGAATACACATTTTAAATGAGAACTCGGGAAAGTTCTTCTTCTGGTTTCCGGTGGGAGAAGAGGTAACACAACGGCCCGGCGGGCTCTCTCGGCAGGGCCGGGCCCTGTCCCGGCTGCAGCCCTGGCCGGGTCTGGGCCGGCTTTTCCCCTGTCCTGGTGCGGCCGGGCGGGAAGGGCGGAGGTCGCGGGGCACTGGGAGCAGCCGGGACAGGCCGAGCCCAGATCCGCCGAGCCATGCGGCCGGGGAGGATCGGGCCGGATCCGGCTCCGCCGAGCCATGCGGACAGGCCGGGGAGGATCGGGCCGGGCCCGGCGACTCTCAGGTTGGGGGAGGAAAGGACATCAGCCTTCTTCTCATCAGCCTTCTATCAACCAGTTTCTTCAATAGAGAAACTTCCTGGCACAGCAATGGAACTTTCAAAGCATAAATCCTGCCCAAGTGAGAGAAGGAAGAACCTGAAGGAGATACAAAGAGACACAGCATGAGACCTAAGTCAGGAGAATGAGAGAAGAACTTTAAGTTGGAAAGAAGATTGAAAGAGTGGCTTAAGCTGGACTTTTCTTTGTGAGGCCATAGAGAATAGACTAACTACTCCTGTAACATATAACCTGCTTTTTAGGAGAAAATGCTGAGTTCTAGTTGGGACTGTAAAGTGGTGTAACTATAATAATAGAGAAATTTGAACAGAAGAAAACCAAGAGAAAGAGATTATGTCTTCTGTCTAGTGAGAGAAAAAAACTTCTGTTTCTTGAGATGAAAATGAGATAGGTAAAGAAAACTTTTGCCTTATACTAGAAAAAGCATCCTTAAACTGTATCCTAATAAGCTGTTATAGTCCATGAACAGCTGTTGAAAGCTGTTTCATGAGAAGAGGCTTCACAATAGCAAATTTCCTTCCTCCGGGTTGGCCATTGGTGAAAGGTGAAAGCAAGAGAATTAGTATCTTGTAAAAAACTTCTATGGCATTCAAGAAGAGACTCTGCTTCTTCTTTAGTAAATTGAGAAATGATTGTTTCTGAAAGTGGTACTGAGTTTTCCAGATTTCTTTTTTTTTATCTTTTCATGTGTCTGAGGGGTGGGCAGTTGGTGGGGAGAGGAGAAGTATGTTTTTGAAGGTTTCATTCCAATTCTTGGTTTTTTGTGGTTTTTTTTTCTCTTTTTATGTCAGTTAATAAAATCAGTTCTTTTCAAGTTTAAATCTGCTTTGCTCTTGATTACAGAATTTTAAATTGGCAACCCAAATTAATATTTCTGTCTGGTTTCAGACTGAAACCACGACACTGTGACTTTAGAGCAGCCCCTCTGCTGTTCAGCCAAAAATCAGGGAACCTAAGTAACCCTCACTGCTGTTATGCAGGAGGTCAAGAAGAAATCTGCCTGGAATTATTTGCAATTGCCACAGTTCCGTGAACAGCTCATTTTTTTTAGCCAGTAACCTCCCATGGAAAACTATTTTGTTGGAAAAAAATTCTGAGCAGATGTTGGGAGAGTTTCTGTGCAAGTGAGCAGAGAAATTATGGTTATATTGGAATGCTGCTGGCAGGACTAAATACCTTCTGGTTACTGGAGATACATTGATATGCTATTCTGCCTCCTCTCATCTTGTGAGATGTTCTAGGGGATATCTTTTTAATGGTAATGGCCACACATTATAAGATGTGCCTTGAAATGAAATGCATTTTAAATACTCTTTACCTGCATTATAAATGCAGCACTTGTGATATGAGTTGATGAGAATTATTCTTGATAGAGCTTAGCTGTTATTTCAGCTCCAGTGCATTTTAATCATGCTTTCTCTGTCAAACATAGCAAATATTTCCATTCTTTGCTCAGGAAGCTTTTTCTTTTTCTCAGTGTCTCTGGGAAACAAAACAGAGCAATAGAATTATTTCCATTTGTCTGTTTGTTTTTGTGTTTCTGCTCTTCACCAAAAGCATAACATTTAAAAACCCAGGTTGTTTCAGGGAAATATTATTACCCCAGCTGGCTGATACCCTGTAATACATGTAAAACTGAAGTCCACAGGAGTGTTTAAGGCTGGAAGAACATTTAATAGTGGGAAGAGAACCTGATTGTATAGGATTGTAGATTTTAAGTCCAGTTGCAGGAAGGGTTTGCAGTTTATAGCCAAATTAAAAAATAGTGTGTAATTTTAAACACAGGAGCCAGAAATCTCAGTAGGATCAGCAATGCTCAGGTTGGGGTCTGCAGGCAGTAACTCTATATTTCTCCTCCTGATTATCTCCTTGATGTATGTTTTAGTCTGGGACAAGTTTTCACTGTCTCCAGCTTTTTCCTCTCTTCTTTCTCTCTTTTCTACTATAAACTGTTACATAATTCAGTTTTCAGAAAACAATGAGATAAACCTGATTTATATTAATTCTAAATCTGGGAGAAACAAAAACCCAAACCTACCTTCCCCACAAAACCAAATCAACAAAACCTCCACTAAAATAACCGCTTGAGACAATTCCCCACCAATTTGTGTTATCATAATCATCCTCTTAGTCTTTGCAAACAATCTTACTCTCAGGAAAAAAAAAAGAAAAAAAAGAGAAAGAAAGCAGGTTGAGTGTTCGTGGGTAAGAATCAGGGGGAAGGCCACAGGATATCCTGGTGAGAGGCTGTTACAGACAGCCCACCCAGGATGAAGAGGCAGAGGAAATACTCTATAAGGAGTTGGGAGAAATCTCACATTCATTGGTGCTTGTTCTTATGGGGTACTTCAACTTTCCAAATGTCTGCTGGAAGTATAACACAGCAGAGAGGAAACAGTCTAGGAGGTTCCTGGAACAGCTGGTGAGGGAACCAGATAGGGAAGGTCCTCTGCTGGACCTGTGTGTGAACAGAGAAGGACTTGTGGGTGATGTGATGGTAGTGGAAGGCCATATTGGGGCACAGTGATCACGAAATGACAGAATTTCTGACACTTAGAGAAGTAAGGAGAGGGGTAAACAGAACTGCAGCCTTTGACTTCCAGAGGGCAGACTTTGGCATGCTTAGAAAACTGGTTGACAGAGTCCCCTTGGGAGGTAGTGCTGAAGGGCAAAGGGGTCCAGACAGGAAATTTTAAAGAGGCAGGAGCGGGGAGCCCCTATGTGCCAAAAGACAAGTCAGTGAGGAATAAGGCCATCCTGGTTGAACAGAGAGATTTGTCTGGAACTTGGGAAAAAAAAACAAAAGAGAGTTTACGACCTCTGGAAGAAGGGGCAGGCAACTCAGGAGAACTAAAAGGTTATTGTGAAGTTATACAGGGAGAAAATTAGACGGACCAAAGCCAAACTAGAACTTAATCCGGCTAATGACGTAGAAGACAATAAGATATGTTTCTGTAATTAGATTAGCAATAAAAGAAGGGCTAGGGAGAATCTTCATCCTTTATTGGATATAAGGGACACATAGTGGCAACGGCTTAGGAAAAGGCTGAGGTACTTAATGTGTTCTCTGCCACAGTCTATAATATCCAGAGCAATTGTTTTCTGTATATCCAGTCCCCAGACCCCAATTGTTTTCTGTATATCCAGTCCCCCAGACCTGTTTGACAGGGAACAGAATGAAGTTCCCGTAATCCAAAGGGAAATGGAACCAGTCAGTAACCTGCTGCAGGTCCTAGGTAAATACAAGTCTGTCAGGCAGGATGGTATCCAATGACTGGTACTGAGGGAATTGTCAGAAGTGCTCACTGAGACACTTTCCTTTATTTATCAGCAGTCCTAGCTAACTAGGGGGGTCACAGTTGAATGGAAGTTAACTAATGTGATGCCTACCTACAAGAAGGTCTAGAAGGAGAACCCAGGGAACTACAGACTTGTCAGCCCAATCTCAGTTCTGGCGAAAGTTATGGAGCAGATCTTCTTGAGTGGCATCACAAGGCATGTGCTGGACAACCAGGGGCTCAGGGACAGACAGCAAATGGGCTTATAAAAGCTAAGTCCTGCTTGACCAAAATATCTAGATGACAGTCTGTCACAAGTGATGTTTACTAGTGCTCAATTTTGGGGACAGTTCAGTTTAATATTCTTATCCACTATCTGGACAAGGAAATCAACTTCACCCTCAGCAGGTTCACAGGCAGGTCCAAGTTGGGCAGGAGTGCTGATCTACTGGAGGGTAGGAAGGTGCTGTAGAGGAATCTGGACAGGCTGAGTCAATGGGACAAGGCCTGTTTGAAGATCAGCATGGCCAAGTGCCAGGTTCTGCACAGGGGTCACAACAATCCAACGCAGGGTGAAGAGTGTCTGGAAAGCTGTCATGTGAAAAAGAACCTGGTCGTATTGGTTGACAGCTGTCTGAGCATGAGTCAATGTGTGCCCAGGTGGCCAAGAAGGCCAATGTTATCCTGGCCTGGATCAGCAATAGTGTGGCCAGCAGGACCAGGCAGTGATCGTCCCCCTGTACTCGGCACTGGTGAGGCCACAGCACAAATCCTGTGTTCAGTTTTGGGCCCCTCTCTGTAAGAGAGACATTGAGGTGCTGGAGCGTGTCCAGAGAAGGGCAATGGAGCTGAGGAAGAGTCTGGAGCACAAGGCTGATGAGAGGCTGGGGTTTTTTAGCCTGGAGAAAAGGGGTCTCAGGGGCGATCTCACTGCTCTCTACAACTCCCTGAAAGGAGACTGTTGCCAGGTGGGGGTTGGCCCATCTTCCCATGTGATGAGGAATAGGACAATAGGAAATGGCTTCATGTTTCACCAGGGGAAATTTTGATTTGATATAAGGAAAAATGTCTTCATGGAAAAGGTTCCCAAGCGTTGGAACAGGCTGCCCAGGGAAGTGGTTGAGTCACGATCCCTGTAGGTATTTAAAAGACATGCGGATGTGGCACTGTGGGACGTGGTTTAGAAGCAGCCTTGGCATTGCATGATTTATGGTTTGATTTGATGATCGAAAATGTCTTTTCCAACCTAAATGACTCCATGATCTTACTGTAATTATACTGTTTCCTTTGGGTGTCTCTTGTCTTCTATGAATAACTAACCATGGACTATCTTGAACTCTTTTGAATTTTAGGCAAAGTTATATTTTTGATATCAAATGGAGATTGCTTCCATTGAAGAGGCTTATACAAATACAGATTTGTTGGAATATGTACACTGAACAAATCAAAATAGGCCTTGTTATGTAAAAATTCTTTGGAGGATTATTCTACATAGTTGAAATTTACAAGTCCCTAATAATGATAGGCTTGAAACACCAATTTGAAGAAATTTCTTCATGCAGTTTTACTACTAGTCTGGAAGATACTTTATGTATATATTCTTTGGTGCATGGGCTCCCTCTGGAGCTTTATCTTATTAAAAAACATCCAAACCTTAAAGCACTTTTAAAGGTTTTAATCAAAACCATCAAACAAGCAAAAGACATAAAGACATTTTTCTCTTGCTGCATCATNTTTCACCAGGGGAAATTTTGATTTGATATAAGGAAAAATGTCTTCATGGAAAAGGTTCCCAAGCGTTGGAACAGGCTGCCCAGGGAAGTGGTTGAGTCACGATCCCTGTAGGTATTTAAAAGACATGCGGATGTGGCACTGTGGGACGTGGTTTAGAAGCAGCCTTGGCATTGCATGATTTATGGTTTGATTTGATGATCGAAAATGTCTTTTCCAACCTAAATGACTCCATGATCTTACTGTAATTATACTGTTTCCTTTGGGTGTCTCTTGTCTTCTATGAATAACTAACCATGGACTATCTTGAACTCTTTTGAATTTTAGGCAAAGTTATATTTTTGATATCAAATGGAGATTGCTTCCATTGAAGAGGCTTATACAAATACAGATTTGTTGGAATATGTACACTGAACAAATCAAAATAGGCCTTGTTATGTAAAAATTCTTTGGAGGATTATTCTACATAGTTGAAATTTACAAGTCCCTAATAATGATAGGCTTGAAACACCAATTTGAAGAAATTTCTTCATGCAGTTTTACTACTAGTCTGGAAGATACTTTATGTATATATTCTTTGGTGCATGGGCTCCCTCTGGAGCTTTATCTTATTAAAAAACATCCAAACCTTAAAGCACTTTTAAAGGTTTTAATCAAAACCATCAAACAAGCAAAAGACATAAAGACATTTTTCTCTTGCTGCATCATTCAGTATGAATCTTTTCTTTGGGTATGTTTGATACGTCTGGAGTTTCACCATATTATGCCAGCTTGGGAAAGCAGCCATTAGAATTAATGTCTAGTTGGACATTAAAAGAGCCTTGTATGAAAACTGTGCCACACAGTACACAAATAATTAATTACAGTGTTCTGAAGATGCAAAGTGCCATGTAAATCCCAGACATTCATCACACCATTGAGAGTTTGATGGCTAATAATAGGTTTGATTTTGTTTGCAATGATACATCAACAAAAGAAATTTTGTTACCCTGAATATTTTCCCTATCTTCCATATGTGTTTTGATGAAATGTGAGCACACATAGAGGAGAAACAGTTAATTTATTAAAATCTGACACTGGAAGTATTGGTGCAGATACATTCCATAATTTTCTCTGAGAAATTTTTGGTAAACTTGGACAGAATAGCATGTCTCAAATCTATTTAATGATTCTGATATGTTTACCAGCTTTTCTTTATTAAGAACGAAGTAAGCAATAAGGTCTGTATTGGTTTTATGAGACAGGAAGGCAGTAAAAGTAATAATTCCTTGAAATGTGTTATTACTATTTGAAGAGCTTACAAATAATGTTATTCTATAGTGTTATAGGAATAGTTTTACTTGTCTATATTTTCATAAAATGAGAAGTTAATGTACTTTAACCAACTGCATTTCGTTTTTGGGATTCTGATTGATATCAGTCGACAAATATAGATTATGTACTTCAATTTTTATCTCTGTTCTGTATAGTGTGCTGTCTTGATATGAGCTAAACTATTTTGTCCATCTCTCAATGCATCCTATGTACAAAGCAATTCAGAGATTTTGTCACACTTTTGACCACAACTGTTCTCATAAAAGAGACTTTTAATGTCTTATTGGACCTGGAGGGATTTCTATTTCATGGAAGCCTGACGGTATTTCAGTGTTTTCTTGGTTTGACTTTATTTTCTTTTCTCACCATAACATGAGTAGCACCTTGTACCATTAGTTTACAGACAGTGATGTGATGGAGGTATTTCTTCCTGTAATGAGTTTGTGACTCTCCCTGTAAAGACATTCTGTAATAACTGATTCTTTTCCTGTGGAGCTCAGGGAAATCAAGATGTTTCAGCTCTGAAAACAAAGACTACCCAGTCATTTTTCCTGAAGAAAACCCAAGAAAACCCTAAACCAGACAAAATTCTTTTTCAGAACCAGAAGGTTCTTTGTCCACTGTGAGTGGCCCACAATCTCTTCTCTGTTCATTCTGGTATGCTGTTCAGGTTCCCTTCACGTCTTATTATATGGTCTGTTTTTCTCTTGAAGTCTGGCTGACTTTTTGAGGCTAGAATGTCATGGATGGTCATACAGATCAGTTTCTTTGTAACAGTGTCTGTCTGCTCCAAGCGTGTACTCTGTTACACTGATGTTCATCTTCCTTTTGTGCATTGCACTTCCTAATGTGCACCTTCCTGTTTGTGCATTTTATTTTTGCAGACACTCTTTCCTTGTTGGGAAAGACTAATAGTGGTTATGATAATCTTGCTGTTTATTTTAACTTATGAACTGATGCAAGGCTAACAATATATGGATTAAAAAAAGTAATAGAGCCATTATCCTTGAGACTATTATAGGGTGCATGACTTCTTCAGTTAATAACTCACATTTTTTAAATTCAATTTGCCAGTTAAACATACCATTTTAATTTTTAACGTTTAGTGCTTTTTTGAAAGTTTTAATTTCTCAGCACTGCCTCATAATTAAGCTCACTGTGCACACTGTGTTACTTAAAGAGCGCTAATGAGCAGGACATCGCAAAAGTTGTTTTAAATCACTCTCCTTTAAAGGGGACATATTGAACTTACTGTGATTAAAAAATACCAAACCAAAACAACAAGTCAGGGAAGCAGCGAAACCCAATGAGGAAGATTGCTGTAATGAATGTTGTGACTATGGTCCTACCTCATGAACTAAATTTGTTGAGACTCATGAAAAGTGAATTTTCTAATAGGCTGAAACTCAGTTATAGTCCCCTTTGGGGCATGGTGCACACAGACATTTCTGCATCAGATTTCCTTTCCTACATGCTGTCACTTTTCTCCCTTGTTGGCAAATGGTGAGAGGGGCTTCAGCCTGGCAGCTACCCTGTGGCCAAGGTCCCACACGGCTGAGGCTTTGGATGTAAGTGCAAAGCGTCTTCCCCAGGCAAGCACAGAGGTGCAGCAGAAGTTGGATTGGAGTAGAGGTGCAAGGGTAAAAGGGGCAGGTACAAGATCAGCAACACTGGCAAATGAAACTCGTGGTCATCTAGCCTGTTTCCATTAATTAGAAAAGGTTTCATTTTACCTTGAT
Organism: Tichodroma muraria; assembly: GCA_013390105.1. Classification (NCBI taxonomy): domain Eukaryota; kingdom Metazoa; phylum Chordata; class Aves; order Passeriformes; family Sittidae; genus Tichodroma; species Tichodroma muraria. The sequence continues at coordinate 18,623 of WAAG01090021.1, forward strand.
GACAGACCCAACATTTTGCTGCTGCACATCCCGAGATTTTCCCATCTTTGTTTTGCAGCGTGAATCTCAGGTATTCTATGAACAGGTTCATAAGGCTGGCTGTGATGCTGCTAATGAGGACACTTCTCCTTGGTCTGCTGGACCTGCGGCTGATGCTGTGCAAAGTTGGCAGTAGAGCTCAGCCTGGTGTGTGGGAATGGGAAATAATATTCCGTGATTGATCTGAAAGGCAAGGGGGGAGTAAATGTAATTGTGTAGGCTCAGCTGTTTACTATTTGCAGTGTGAGACTGCAATCAGGAGAGATTTTTGAAACACAAACTCCTTAAGCAAACCTGGTGAATTGAGTGTACGATGTCAGCTCAGGCTTAAATACCTCATTTTTTTGTGTTTTGGTTAAATAAAGACAATGTTTTCATTTTGTTCCCTAAGCCCCCACTGAAAACTAACTGAAAGTTGTTCAATCATGCTGCATCTGCTACTATGCTGTTTTCTCTCTTACACAATTAACTTGTGACTTGATTGACTTTAAGATTATTAAATGAAGAGATCTTCAATGATGATGAATTCCCATTAGTTTCATGAGACTAGACTATGGCTGTAGATGAGGGCCCCTTGCATGCCCCATGATGGGAAAAGTTTTGTAAAGTCTATAGAGAGTACAGAAATGTGGAAAGCATTGGATCAAACCTTTCATGAAACAAGGCTTCCTAGATTTGCCTACCAATGGTGACGTTTGCTTTTCATTTTAAATGCACCATGTTTGTGATGGCAGAATGGGGGTTGTTTTGATCACTTGTTTTATGTGAGGAAATTTTCCATACAAATGATGCATGAACAGATTTATAGTCCCATTTGAGGTAAGTCTGAGGCTCTTGAAAGCTCTTTTCAGCCAGTAAGCTTGGTGATTCATAGTAGTTTGACAGCACACCAAACTTTCTGATTTATGAGAACATAAAATGTTAAACCATTCCTGTTCTTGTTATAATTGGCCAGCCTGGGTCTCCTGTGGGGAAGGTCTACTTCACATTGCAATAAAATAAAATAAAATTTCAAAGTTATTTGAGGATGGAAAAGATTTTTTTTTCTTTTTAATTAACCACAATATTGTTTTTACACTTAAGGATTACTCATTTCCTTTTTTTGCCTTCTACGGTTAATGTTCAGAGGAGGCCTTATGAACCGGCAGTTTTTATTCCTTAGTTTATGTTCCAGAGAGATGCACCTCACATAAACACCAGAGAAATCAGTGTTTTTGAAGGTCTTATAGCCACTTCACTGAAGTATGTTTAATCTTTTCATTGCTGCATGGATGTAAGCCTGCAAAAATTCCCACTGGCCCAAGTTTGTTCTGGGTAATATATGGGCTGCTTTTGATAGATGAGATCTGTCTTTGCAGAGTCCAAGAGGCCAAGTATTTTAGATCTCAATGTGATTATGGTTTTGTCTTTTATTCCTACGTATATAAGTCTAGTCCAAAGTCCAGTGAATGAGATAAGTCTTCCTTCATGCAGTACTGGAAGGAACATATAGATAGAACTACCTGAAAGATTTTGGTACTTTGCTTTTGTCAAAACTGAAACAGCTTTGTGGTTTCTTTGAGGAGCGGGGAGAGGCTCTGTTCCCTCTGGCTGTGAGGAATAAGCCTAGAGAGAGGGTGAGCAACCAGCCCCATCTCCTGACCACACAGAACAGCCCTGAATCTCTTGTCACAAGTGACAAAAGTATACAGGGTCCCTTCTGTATTCTTTTATTTTTAAGGTCAATGAGTACTTGAAAGATTGTTTTTTTCATTAATATACAGAGAGATATTAAATTAAGTCACTGTTTTCCAAATGGTCCTACTGATGTCTGTGAGATGCCTAGTCTGGCCGTTTTCCTTTGGACTTCTCCTACAGCATCATGTGACTCTGCAACATATGGTGGTCATCCTGAGTAGTGAAATTTGCTTTGGTGAAAAATCCCTGCTTGATTATTTTTATGGCTGCATACCTTGGGCTTCTTTTGTGTTTTTGAACCTACTTCTTTCCTCCTTCTATACTCCAAATAATAATTTCTTCACTAATTTTCTTGTGAGTTAATATTCAGAAAATATTCTGTTTAAGCTGTTAGGTACCAATACAAAATTTCTATTACGAACAAACACCTAACTTTGTAGGTAAAACATGGAATAGGTATGCATGTGTAATGTGTAAATATGTATGTCTGTGTTAATGTACATAAATTGTGTGTAAACAAATTAACGTATGAACATGTGTAAGTATGTGTACATGTGCACACATAAATATGTGCGTATGGATGAGCAGGGAGGGTTTTTTGTTGCAAGTGTGATATGTCAGCTGCAATCTGTGTATCAATCTGAAATGATCCACTTATTGTATGTTGAAAACAGAAGAGTTGTGAAACAGTGAATGTGCATAATGAGAATACAACAGAATGACTTGAAAGTTCAGGTAGTTTTAGTCAAATGTCTCAAAGTTTTAAGAGAATGTAGGAAAAAACCTCATTACAGCTGCCTGCTTTTGCATGTGCTATCCTGTGCAAATAGACTGCAGAACGTTTTGGAAAAGAAGCATCGGTAGCAATGGCACATTTTCAAGAAACTGCTTTAAAGCCAAAATGCATTAAAATGTAATACCACACATTGAAATGTAGCATAATTCTGTTCTAACTGTATTAAAAAAGGGTACACTTCAGATAGGCTCACACTGAACCAGACACTGTCTCTGTTTGCCAAGGTACAGAAACAGCAACATAGATCAGCAATAGGATGGCTAAGGTAAGAGTTGGTTATCTGTTCCTGGGAATAGGACACCCGAGCAACAGATGATGTTGAGGTTTTACTGCTGTTCCATCAATCTTCACTGAATTTGTGTCAGACACGCTCAGCGTATGGGACAAAGGGTAAGATCTCTGCTTTTAACAGGCAAGAACTGAAGGGAGATTTCTTGACTAATCTGATATTCTTTTAAATCAAGCTGGCTTGAGAAACATCATCCAAGGCTAAAGCACTGCTGAAATGCCCCAGTGAGTTACCCATAGTCAAAATACTGAGGCTCTCAGACCCAGTATTACTGAACATTTCCATCAGTCACCTAGAAGACAGAGTAAAGAGCATACTTGTTAAATGCACAGATGACAGCAATCCACAAGGGACCTCCAGAGTATTTTAAGGGAAGACATGAATTCTAAGTGACAGATTGAAGCTACTGTCTGAAAAAAAAGGCTATGCAATAATGAGGAAAGATACTGCAGGTAGATAGGAGAAATCAATCTTGCAAATCCAGAATGGTGAAATTCTGTGGAAAATGGGTGAAGTGGAACATGATATAGGCACAAAAACAAAAGAAAAAGAAAAGATCATTCTGGGATACATAAACATGAACCAATTTGTTGGTCAGACACTGCTAAACTACTTGCCTAGATTGGTTTGTCCAGTTTGGGTGCCACAGTTCAATGAAGATGTGAACAAACTGTAGGGAGTTCATGGGAGAGCAAACAGAAAGATCAGATTTTTAAAAACATAAATGTATGAACAGGCAGCTTCTTAGCCTAGAGAAAAGGTGACAGGATCTGTTAACAGTTTTCAAATATTCAACATAATACATAGAATGTTGTAGAAAATGTTCAGAAAAAGACTTGGAAGGAACTTGTCAAGTAATCAGGGACTTGTCAAGTAATCAAGCAATGCATTTTTGTAGCCAGTATGTGAGCAGT